>ML783184.1:230874-263781 GCA_009831015.1 Picea engelmannii
GGCGGATGTAAGAAGACCTAATAGAAGCTTCCGCTTCTAGAAGGATCTTCCTCTAGATGCTTCTCTTAATAGACATATTTAGTATAAATAAGGGTTGAGGGTATGAAAAACCCTAGCTTGGATATTATTGTAACAGAGCGCTGATCGATTGGAGGTTGCCCCCTCGAAGAGGCCTGTGAACATTGCTATCTGATTCAAAGTGCTATTTATGTTGCTATTTCGTATATCATTTCTGTGTATTGTGAAGATTATGCTGGATATTTTACTGTTATTCTATCATTTCTAGCATTTCATTTCTGTTCTGCATATTTTATATATCTGGTATCTTGCAAAGATGGACATTACTCCTCACAATTCTCTCATAAACATGAAAATGGAAAGAAGAAGAAGCACCATGCACATACAACAAATGATGGAGAACACAAGACAAAGGATGAATAATTTGTATTTGTTTAAACACTCACAAGAACCATCATTCAAGGGAGTGACACTTGGCTCATATATAGCAGTGCTTCCAAGCACATCACCGGATCGATAAATTCTCTTTCAAATATGACAAAAAAGAGCTCATCCCTTCAAGTGAATCTCGAGGATTATTCCAAGCATGTAGTCAAAAGCATTGGAGAATCCTCCCTACAACTTGAATCAAGTAACCATATTTTAATTAGGGATATTTTCTTTGTACAAAACTTGAAGAAAAATATACTTTCCATATCTTCTTTAGAAAATAAAGGTTTTATGTTATATTTTGTGGATGGATTTCTTCTATGACTCAAGAATTCAAGCATTGATAAAGCTACTATGATTGGTGTCCAAGAGGGAAGACTATATAAATTGAAGGGACACCAAGAAAAAACCCTTATACACTATAGTGTTAGCTCAAGTGAGCTATGGCACCTAATACTTGCTCACATAATCTATAGAGAACTACCTATATTGGGCAATATGGTTATAGGTCTACTCAATATTCAAGTAGAACGTGATGGAGTATACAAAGGTTATGCACTTGGAAAAAATGTCAAGGGAAGCTTTACTGGAAGTGACAGTAGGTCCAAGGGTATCTTGGAAATCATACACTTTGATGTATGTGGACAAATGATGGTACCATCCTTAGGAAAATTTGTATACTATGTCTTATTCATAGACGACAATTCTCAAAAGACATGGATCTACTTATTGAAAGAAAAAGATGAAGTCTTCATCAAGTTTTAGGAATTCAAGGATTTGGTTGAAAATATCTTCGAAAGGAAGATTAAATTTTTTATATATGATAATGGAGGTGAGTACACCTCAACGGATTTTAAATAATTTTTCAAAGAAGCAAGGATTAATAGGGAGATAACAAATCCCTACAACCCCCATCAAAATGGGGTTGCAGAAAGAAATAACAGATCCATTGTAGAAGTAACGAAAGCTATGATCCATGACCAAGGCCTACCCATGCACTTTTGTACATATTGATATTATTCAGGATGTAAAATTTGATGTATATGAATCCTTTATAATATCAAGGGAGTCTCACATGTATGAGGACCGAGAGGAGAAGCAAGATCCAAGAAAAGAAATCATGTAAGACTCTACACCAGAGGAACCCTTTCCATAATTTAAAAATGAGATGGTAAAATCAGAGAGACCTGTAGATCCACTAGTCAACAGGAAGAGACTAGATTGGCTCTAGTAACCTTGCAGGAAGATGAAGAACATGCAGCTCCCAAAGGCTCTTTTAGAGAGATCAAGAGACCACATAATTTTTCCAGCTATGTGACATTGATGAGAAACATCATTGATTTAGATCCTTCCACCTTTGAAGAAGATGTTGAGAAGCCATGATGGAGGAGTATTAGTCCACCATGAAGAATAATGTGTGAGAGGTGGTTCCAAGACCAGAAGGGAAGTCAATAATGACTTCCAAATGGATCTACAAGGTCAGGCATCTTGCAGAAGGTAGCATAGATAAGTACAAGGAATTATTTGTGGCTAGAGGAATCTCCTAGAAAGAGGGAGAAGACTACAATGAAGCATTTTCTCCTATATAAAAGTACACTTCCATTATATCGATTATTGCGATTGCCTCCACAATGGGATGGAAATTACACTAGAGGGATGTCAAGACTTCCTTATTGAATGGTGTAATAGAAGAAGAAGTGTACATAGAGAAACCACAAGGTTTTGTGATCCATGGGAAAGAGTCCCATGTTTACAGATTGAACAAGGTCTTGTATGGATTTAAGAAGGAACCCAGGGCATGGTATGTTAGGATAGATAAATACCCGATGAACTTGGGATTTACTAAGAGTGGTGTGGACCCCAATATTTTCTATAAGGTTGAGAATGGTTTCTCGTTGATCTTGGTTCTATACGTGGATGACCTATTTCTGACAGGAGATGAGAAACTCATAGTTCGGTGCAAGTGAGAGCTTGCCTCAAATTTCAAGATGAAGGATCTAGGTTTGATGCATTAATTCTTTGGATTGGAGGTGTAGCAGAGATCAGATGATATTTTCCTTAGCCAAGGAAGATATATTGTTGATATCCTGCAGAGATTTGGGATGATGGAATACGAGTCCATGGCCACACCCATGATGATAAATATGAAGCTTTTGATTGATTCATCTTCATATTTGGTGGATCCCATGATGTACAAAAAATTTATTAGATCCTTGATGTACCTGGTTAACACCATGCCAAACATATGTTTTGTAGTGAATTCCTTGATTCAGTACATGGTTGAGTCGAGACATGTACATTGGATAATACGAAAACATATGTTGAGGTAACTACTTGGTACAATTGGCTATGGATTGAGATATGCCTCAAGTGGAGATATGAAGTTGTAGGTATATACAGACCATGAATGGGAAGGGAATGGAGTGGATCAGAAGAGTACTTCTAGATGATTCTTCATTCTAGGATCGGGTATGATCTCATGGTTGAGAAGGAAGCATACATCAATGGAACTTAGTATAGTAGATGAAGAGTATAGCATATCTTGTGTGGCAAGTCCTGAAGCAGTGTAGCTTCAGAAGTTTCCTTTAGTCATATTTGATCTAGAATTTTAGCCAACTTTGATACATTGTGACAATCAAATTTGTGTAAGGATTTTAGAGAACCCTATCGCTCATGATAACTCAAAGAACATAGAGATCAAATGCCATTACATCCGAGACATGGTGTAGAGAGGAGATATAGAGCTCAAGTACATATCCATAGATGAGAAGATACTGAACATTCTCACCAAGCCTCTATCTAGAGTGAAGTATGAGTAATTTAGAGACAAGATTGGAATGATGTAGAATTTCCACCCTCATTAAGAGGGAGGTGTGTTGTTTCTCCTCCTTCCGAATAATCCCTCTAGCCAAGGATTCCATAGATAAGTCATGCGAGGTGATTGAGGGGGTACTGCACTACTGAACCTAATGAGAGAAGAAAAATCACACGCATAGTCATGATGACTATGGGAGTAGCTTTGTGCTACTTGATCAGACTATAACTATGGTTGATGGAATTGTAGTAGTTGTGTGATACTAGTTGATTGTTGCGTAGTTATAGAGACATTGACTATGACTATGGATGATGGCATAGTAGTAGATGTGTGCTACTAGTTTATTGCTACATAGTTGTAGACTATGACTATGGTTGATGACATGGTCGTAGTTGTGTGCTACTATCTTATTGTTGCACAATCATAGGGATTGAAGACTATGATTATGGTTGATGGCATGGTAATAGTTGTGTGCTACTAGTTGATTGTTGCATAATCATAGAGATTGTTGGACTGCATGGTGGTAGCTTGTGTAGCTAGTCGTTGATTGCAGGATAGAGAAATTGTGTCTCTAGAAAATAGTTGTGTGCTACTTGGAGTGGTTTTGTACCACTGGATACTAGTTGTTTACTACTATGGATCAAGAAAATTGTGTTCTACTAGATGGAATTGTAGTAGTTGTGTGCTACTAGTTAATTGTCATTGAGACTACTAGCTCACATTGGGAGTAGTTGTGTGCTACTTGATTATAGATACTATGATATATGATTCGAGCTATCGATGGCATTGTGGTAGTTGTGTGCTACCATTTGATTGCAGAGTAGTCAGTGGACTACTAGAAGAAGACATCGTGAAGATTGGAGTGCTTGAAATTTAATTTCAGAACATGCTCAATTACTTTTTTATACAATGCGTGTAGTTATTGTTTCAATACATATAAGGATTTGATGAGCTTTCATACCTTATGCTCTTTTCGCTTCACAAGTAATCCCTTTGATTGAGACATGAACACATTATCTTTCAAGTCTTCATTCAAGAAATAATTCTTCACATCCATTTGATGAGTTTTCCATCCATTATGTGTTGCCATGAAAAATAGAGTTTGGATGGTATCCCATTTTGTTCTGGGGGAAAAAAAATTCTCATAATCAACACCTTATTTTTGTGCAAATCCTTTTTCCACGAGTCTTGCTTTATGCTTGTCAAGTGAGATATGTGATCTGTACTTTTTCTTGAATACCCACTTACAGTTGATTGGTTTGGTTCCAAATGGAGGATCCACCAACTTCCATGTCCCATTCTTGATGAGAGTATCATATTCCTTTTGCATGGCCTCTTTCCATTCATCCTGAGAAGAAGATTCTTTAAAGGAAGTCAGTTTAATATTAGTAGATAAATTCAACTCACAATCATATGAAACATCCATTTCAACTACATCATCTGAGTTGAATTATATACGTTAGTTCCATCTTATTTTGAGGACAATATGGTTCCTATATTCCTAACCTCATCAGGATGAACACTTTCAAGTTTTTTATGAGCCATTTTGGTGGACCTTTATGAGATGGTTTGGGTTTCTTAGATGATTGAGATGATGTTGAGTTCTCATTAATCCTTATCTTTTCAATCCTCTGGATCACATCATCCAAGTGAACATCAGGTTATGATGAAGTGGCAGGAACATCCTCAAGAGGGGAAGATGGTTCTTCATAAGAAGATTCCAGATATTGACCCAATATGGGGATCCCCCCTTCAAGATGTGTAATCTCATCATCAAATTAATTATATGTATTTACACAAGTAAATATGTCTAGATGATCAAGCTACCTCTCAATAGTTTTTTCTTTCTTGGTGGATTAAAGAAATATCGCATCTTTGGAAAGAAAAAAATTCTTATTTGTCTCATCATAAAGATGATACCCCTTGGTGGTATTTGAGTAACCCAAGAAGATTCACTTCTGACTCCTTACATCAAGCTTGCTTCTTCTCTCCCTAGGAATCAAGGCATAACAGGTGGAACCAACGACCCTAACTTGCATCATCCAAGGAATGTGGCCATATCACATTTCATATGGAGTCTTGTTATTCAGAGCATGAGATGGATACCTGTTTTTGACATAAAATACACATTGAACTACATCAATTCAAAAGATCAATTTAACATTCTTGAAAAACATCATGGAATGAACCATATTGAGGAGTGTCATGTTCATTTGTTCAACCACAAAATTATGTTGTGGATTGTATGGAAATTTGGTTTGATGTTTGATCCCATGTTGGCAAAGGTAGATTTCAAATTTATTAGAAGTATATTCTCTTCCATTGTAAGTGCAAAGAGATCCAATACGAGAATGAGCTTCATTTAGAATCCATACATGAAAATTTTTAAATGTTTCGAAAGTATCTGATTTATCTTTCAGCAAGTACACATAAAACATCATGGTTTAATCATCAATAAAAGTCATGATATATTTGTTTCCATTTTCATAAGGAACATGCATAGGTTCATACAAACAAGAATGAATCAATTCAATTTTTTTACAGGCTCTGGAAGTAGAGTCATGAAAGGGTTTTTTGTTATGTTTTCCAAGGATACAAGCATCACATTGCTTCAATTTCTCATGAACGGTAGGAAAACTAGAAACACCATTCTTTCTCAACTAATGAGTATTGTCATAATTAATATGACCAAATCTAGCTTTCCACAAAATACTAAATGGCATTATAATTGAGTCATGATGAGAGAGGTATGCATCAATGTGTGTATGGGAAGATGTCCCATTCAACTTCAACAATTTTCCATCTTCCATTTCGTTCATGACAAGAACGTTGTCATAATCCTTCCTTATTTCAACTTTGTCAGCGAACATATGAATATAGTGGCCTTGTTGTCTGATGTGCACAAGGGACATCAAGTTTCTTTGCATATCTTCCACTATTCCATCTACATTGTCATCAAATTATTTGAATAAATATCTTGAAAATATCACGTGGTATATTTTTCATGTTTCAAGAATCCATGCATCTCCCCAAGAAGAAAATGAAGCATTAAATAAATATTCAGTTACTCCTATATTGCAATGGGAAACAACATAATGAACAAGTGCTTTAACTTTTGTTGGTCCTGAAGTTATATCTATGTCTTCTTTCTGACTCTAAATTTCCTCTTTGATCTTCTGTGATAGAACTCTACAGTTGATGGCTACATGTGACCCATTCATTCCACAATGGGTACAATTAAGATTGGATTTTTCATGGGGATTATGCCAACCCCCTTCCTATGAGATTCTTATTTATGTGTCTTCTCTTATTTCTTCTATGTTGTCAAAATGCACTTGCTGATACAAGTGAATGAATTGTCTTTTGCTTGAAATGCTAGTTGCCGGTTATAAGGTGATGCACTAAAGTAAGAATGGAAGATTTTTTGAAGTATAAATAATAAAGGGGATGGTGATATGGACCAAATATACTTTCTATTACATCCAAAGCACCATACTATTCTCAATGCTAGGTAATAGTAAATAATGCAAAGCATTAACTTTGAAAGCAACTAGACAAAGATTTAGTAAAGAATGCAAAGCATTAACTTTCAAGAATCAGAACAATGTCTTCGCTGATATATTTCTTTAAAGAATATTACGGAATCTATGGAAAAAACGATACCCAAGAGTCAAATGGAAAATAGATGGTTGGCTACGATCTGTACTTACAGGCTTGTATTAACACAAGAGTCGAATGACAAAGAGATGTATGAGACTTCAACACTTAGGCATATTCTATGGACATGAGACAAAGACAAGAAGTTCCCATTCACTGATAATGTATTAATAAGGTGTCGTATATGCCTAAGTGTTACAATGTTACAATGCTAAAATGTTAAAATGCCTAAGTGTTACAGTGCTAAAATGTTAAAATGTTAAAATGCCTAAGTGTTACAATGCTAAAATGTTAAAATGCTAAAGTGTTACAATGTTACAATGTTAACATGTTACAATGCTAAAATGTCAAGGGAAAATATACTCTGTCGGGACTATCTCCATTTTCTCAAGAAATATTAGAGGTATGATAAGAGACATTAGAACATACCAACCCATATTTCACCCTGCTTTCATTCTAGGAATGCGATCATGTTATCATCAGGAAATGTTATCATAAGACTATAATGTTTAATGTTTTTCATGGTAATAGAGGCAAATTTTATTACCAATGGTGCAGTCGACAGGCACTCGAGTCAATGGTAGAAACGGGATGTGAGATTCTACGGCTTTGAGCTATTACGTTAGGGTTACGTTGAGTGATGGTGTCACGCCGACTACTCTAAACCCTAACGAATGGGAATCATTAATATAGGTTAGGGTTTACAAAGAAGATCACAATATATCTTTCGTTGGTTACTTTGTAATGCGACGACATACCGATAAATGTAAGATGACAACAAACCTTTCGTTGGTTTCTTTGGATTCTATACAGGGATAGATACTGATAATTCTCGTCGAAGGATTTGTAGAGATAATAGTGTTTACTTAGACAAGGGATATCTAACACATGGAGGAGGATTTCAATCATAAAGAATCCTTCAAGAATGCATAAGGATTAGAAGGATGGTTGAGCATTTTCTATACATTAGGAAGGAAATGTTTATAGAAATAATTAATGTAGTTGATCGGTCTCTCATACAACTTTCAGGTCAAGAGAGTGAGAAAAAAAGTAACTCCATACTTGATGTTATTTGCATTATTATGATAGGTTCATATATACATTAATAAAGTATTGTTGGTCAGGAGAGACCCTTCCTATAACATATCGCTTATTGTTCTGTAAATTATATTCTTAGCATTGATATCTGATATCTACATCCATATGTATTGATTGAGAGGATATTTCTTATGAAGCCTAATTTAAGGAGAGATGTTTCTTTTTATGCAATAAGTTATGCCTCCAACCCCTCTACATGAGTAATTCTTGTTCCATTTTGACCAGGAAACAAATACTTCTATATTAGGGATCCTAGATTCTTCATGCTCCCAAGTTTCAACCAAGAAACTAATATGAATGCCACCCGAGATTCAACTTACTATAGGCCCTTTACTCCATGGAAAAGCACAACAATTCAAAGAGAGGATCTGGAATGCCCCAAATTGATATTTATTGTTATCTTTTTGGTTTCTATCCATAATAATAGCCTTTTGATATTCTGAATGATTGCCCATTTCGCTTCCTTCATAGCTTCTTTCACCTTTTGAACTTTCTTCCTTAATTCAGATTGGTCCTCTGGAATGATGTCTTCATTGATAAATATCCGGGACCCTTTTAAATGGTAATTAGAGCATACCTTAACCAAAATCAACCTATCTTTTTTTCAATTAATTTTCCCAACATTTTTTCTTCCATGAGGCAAGTTGTCTCAATTTGTGATTTATTTTTTAGTTCTTCCTTGACTATTGTGAGGGTGTCCTCATATTTCTTCTCTTTTACACTCGAAATTATGTTTTGTTACATTCATGGTCTAATTCTATGAACTTGATCATTTTTTCTTTGATGGGTTTGATATCCAACTTAGGTTCTAAGCCGATTTATAGTCAAATTGTTGATTAACTTTTCTTATAGCTCTCTAATTGTGTTCCTAAGATTACAATTTTCTTTGACATCTCCCTCCTCTATTGATTGTTTTTTTCTTCATTTTGTTTTTCTATTTCTTGTAATCTAGCCTCATTTTTTGTAGCTCACTCTCCAACCCTAAAATTCTATTTTCTACTTTTATCTCCATCTTATTTTCAAAAGATTTAAATTTATTATAAAACATTGTTTCCAATTATATTCCCTATCTATCTATATATATATATATATATATATATATATATATATATATATATATATATATATATATATAATTGAGCTCACTTGCATATTTGTTTTATTTTTTAAATGTAATGTTACTTTGCATCATTTCTCCTCTATTCGAATCAATTGAATCTCTACTCAATCACACTACCAAAAACATGTATGAGATGCATCATTGAAAGAACATACTTAGTCCAGTACACAATATACAAAATAAACATTGAGATTTAATTCCTTAAAGTGAGTGCATCTATTAATTCAACGTCCACTTACATGCTTTAGTTTTCCATCATGCTAATGTTAATCTAGCTATGGGGTATGGAGTAACCAACACGTGGTGGTCGTTTCTAAATAACTTATCCATGCCTGTTTATGTTTCCATTTCCTTTGCCCATTGCATTTTGTATGTACACGAATAGACATTGAGGAAGTTGGTGCAATTTGAACTCTCAAAGAGTTTGTCTATTTATTTAATAGATAAGAGGGAAGTTGGTGCAATTTGAACTATTGAAGAGTGATAATATATAGTTTATTTTTTTTAGGAATGTAATTAATTTTGATGGTGGTGGTGATGATTAATTTTTATTTGTGATTAAATTTGATTTATCAGAGTTGAAGAAATGTAAAGAATTACACGGTTTTCTTTAGAATTTTATTTTTGTGTTCCAAAAGTTTTAAGAGAAACATTTTTAATTCACCCTAATTTTGATGAGTTAAAAAGTTAGGAATGTGATGAGTTAAAAAGTTAGATGGTGACAGTTAACATCTACTTGTAACTACATTTGGTTTATCACAATTGAATAATTGTAAAGAATTACATGGTTTTCTTTAAAATTTTATTTTTGTATTCCAAAAGCTTTAAGAGAAGTATTCTTAATTCACCATAATTTTGATAAGTTAAAAAATTAGGAAGGTGATGAGTTAGAAATTTAGGAAGGTTTATGTTCTAAGAAATATTTTGAAATTGCTATGAAAAAGTGTTTTTCATCTTTAACCATCTTTATGCACAAAGATGACTTTAACCATCCTTATGAATTTAAAAAAGGTAAGAAATTATATGGATATCTTCAAAAAAAAATTGTTTAAAAAGGTTTAAGAGAAGTTCACCATAATTTTGATGGGTTAAAAGGTTAGGAAGAAGATTATATAACAAATATTTTGAAATTGTGATTTAAAGATATTTTAAAAGAGTGCTTTTCATTTTCAACCATTTTAGTGTCACAAAGTTACAAATTCTTTCAACCCAAAATTTTAAGAATTGTTCAATACCCTACTTCATTATAGAGTTTGTGAGAGTTTATTCTTTTTTTAACAATGTTGATTTTCTTCTTACTTAAAATTAGTAAAAAAAAATAAAAAAATACTTAAAATTATTTAAATTAAAATTGATATTTTTTTATTCTAAAAAAAACAAAATCTTTAAAAACATCTTATTTTCCAAATTATTTATTTACTAAAAATGGCAGAATATACTAACATATTAAATATAATTTAAAATATTAAAAGTAATGTTGGACAAATTAAAATATTAAATGTGATTTAAAATCTTAAAATATTAACCGGATAGTCTAATTTTATAACATATTAAATATAATTTAAAATATTAAAAGTAATGTTGGACAAATTAAAATATTAAATGTGATTTAAAATCTTAAAATATTAACCCTAGTCTAATTTTAAAGGTAATGTGGGACAAAAGCTTAGACGCTCATTCCATCTCTATAGATTTGAGGATTTCCTTCAATTGCTATAATAAATCTTAAATCTATTTTCCTAATATCTATCGATTTATAGAGTTGAGGATTTCCTTCCTTTGCTATAATAAATTTTAAGTCTATTTTCGTAAAATCTAGCATAGCATGTTCATAATTCAGATGGCATGTTCATAAAAAAAAAAAATGCGTTCTGGGCATCTCACGTTTAAAGACTGACTGGATCACCAACATAGAACTTGGTTCTCCATTCAACCGTCCCCTCTCTGCTATCCATTGAATTTAATATAATTTCCCAAACTATTTTATATTCCCTTATATTTTTTTTTTATAGCACAACTTTTGTTATATAAAATAACACAACTCTTGTTATGTAGTTAAGTAAGATTACTATTGAGCTAACTGCGATTCCCATTTCTTTCAGTTTTACATAAATTTCAACCATAATATTCTTAATTTTTTTAAACAATTTATCATATTATTCCATGTTTTTTGTTCTGAATTTTAAGCCATAATATTATGTATTTTGCATTTTTTTAAATAATAGTTCATAATATCCCAGTATACTATTATCAGTTAAAACAATGAATAGAAAAATGCCAGATTATCATTCTAAGTTTCTTTAAACAATCCATCACATTATCCCATGTATTTTGTTGAGTTTTAAGCCATAATACTATGTATTTTCTTTGAATAACCGTTCATAATATCCCAGTTTTACTATTCTTAGTTAAAACAATGAATAGAAGAACGCCATATTATTATTTTAAGTGGACTTAGTGAGTAGAAGAACGTCTCAGTTAAATATGAGAGTACCAATAATGTTAGATGACCAATGACTAATGACTAATTTAATGTAATTTTTTTCTTCTATATTGGAAAATATATATATACAAATACTATATGAATTAATATAAAAAAAATAAAAATATGCTGGATAAAAAAAGAAAATATAAGGATAATAGTGTCATATTTTAAAAAAATATTTACAACACAGTAGTAAAGAATAACCAATGCCATAGAATGCAAATGTGAGAAAATAAAATAGAAAACCAATGTTATATAAAGGAGAACTAATACAATAAAATGTCTATATGAGGAAATAAAATACAAAACCAACACCATATAGCAGAAAACCAATGCAATAAAATGCTCATGTGAGGAAATAAAATACAAAACCAATGCCATATAATGACAGTGTGAGGAAACAAAATACAAACACAATATTTAAAAAGGGTCATAGTATTATCTTTCAACAATATATTGAAAATAATAATTCCATATTTAATATTTATAATTAATAATACAATAGTAAGAGAAAACAAAAATAGTATTATCTTTCAAGAATATATTAAAAATAATAACTTTATATTTAACATTTATTTATTTATAATTAATAATATAATAGTAAAAAAATTAATAAACCTTTCTTAGATGGATGATATTTATATTAATAATGTATAGGAAAGAAAAACACAATAAATCTCTCATCATAAATTTTTGAATAAATGTAAAAGGGAAATAAAAATGAATAACTCCCTATTTAAAATATCCTTACAAAATAATAAATGAATAACTCTTTCTCTAAAATATCTTTACAAAATAATTTATTAGTAAAAACAACAAGCAACCAAGCAGATAAATTTTCTCACTTAGATGCAAAATGGAAATAAATAAGAAAGTAATATTTCAGTGAGAAAAATCATGGCCAGACAAATGAAAAACAGAGATAAACATCTTGCCAACACCTTAAAATATTAACTCCAATTTTTTTATTTTTTTTATCTTGCATTCACATTTATTTTAAATAATCCAAGGGAAAGGAAAAAATAATATGAAAATGATTGTTTTCTGGTATAATTATGATGTTAACACCATAAAAAAATTAGTTAAATTCCAAATAAATTCATGATATATCTTAAAATTTGAATCAATATTATCAAATCTTTTAAAAAAAATTAAAATAAAAGAAAAAACTATGCATTAAAAAATTTCACAAACCTTAAATCTATTAAAGAAATAATACAATATTTTGTTATTTAGCTAACTTAGATTCCTAAATTGTTATTTAGCTGACTTCCAGTCCTATTAAAGAAACAATATATTTAGCTAAATTCGAGTCTTATTAAAGAAATTAGTGCATTTAGTGCTGGTATGAGAAAATGAAATATGAAAATCATATATTACCATTATTTTAAGAATATATTATAACTATTTATTTAACACATATTTATAATCAATAATAAAATGGTAGAGTAGAAAACAATAAATCTCTGTTAGATGGATAGATAAAAACTCACAAAATTGTCCACTGGAGAGGGAAAGGAAAATAAAAAGAAATAACATCTCATACAAACTAAAATATAATATTAGTGAAAAAAACAAGAAAGATAAATCTATAAGAAAAGAATATTAGGTAAATGAGAGCATGCTAGAATGAAGAATACTACTGCATTTTTTTAATTTGCATTGATTTTTTTATCAATTAATCATCTTACTGCCAAACATAAAATGGAAATGACTATTTCTCTCACATAAAATTTGCAACAAAGATTAGAAAAAATGAATTCTGTACAGAGTAATTTTATCATGTATATCAAAATTTCAATTAATATAACTAAATCTTCAGAAAAAAACCTCAAAATTAAAAACAATGGACTTAAAAAAATCACCTATTTCAAATCCTACTAAAATTTTTAAAACAAAAGTAAGTCTAACAATCTCAGATCATATCTCAATTGTCATAAACACCACTTTAACTAATTTTATTTTCTCCAAACTATCATAAACACCTCTTTAATTAATTTTATTTTCCCTAAAACCTAATGTGTTATGGTAATCTAAATTATTTACATTTCAGTGAAAAATCATCATTTTTAAAATTTTGCTAATATATGCATCATGAGCACATTACTTGTTGCAACTGCAATATAAATTTAATGACTGAAAAATAACAAATTATAATATTTCAAATTATAATATTTCAAATTATAATATTTCACTTAGTTTCTTGTTCCTTCTCCAAAGATAACACTACAAACTTCTCCAAAGATAACACTATACGGAAAAAGAAACAAAAACCACCAAAATTCATAAACAAATTTAGCAAGCCTACATAACATTACAAAACAACCAAATCAAACACAAATTACACCAACAAAGTTAGAAAGCCAAAACAACACACTCCATAACAAACCAAACTAAGTATGGAAAAATACATTCAGCATAACTGAAGAAAAAATCACCAACCAAGCAATCCAGAGAGAGCAACAGCTCAAATAGAAAATACTCCAATGCTTTTGATAAAAACACAACTAGTGAACCGTGAAATCAAAACACAACTAGTGAACCGTGAAATCAAAACAGTTAGAAACGTACAGTAACTCACGACTCTGAAAAATATTAAAACATCTTGTTCCAACTCAAGTTACAATTCTAAAAATGAGGCTCCAACGGTAACAGATCTTTTTACTAAATAATATAAATCTTCTCGCTCCACCGGAACGATAATCCTATTAAAGAATTTAAAACAACATAAAAGTATGTCCCAAGACAATATCATCCTATCTGAACGATCATAAGTTAACATAACATTTCAGTTAATTTTATTTCGGAAAAGCGGAAAACCTACAGTGTTATAGTAATCCGAATTACCCGAATTTTCCTGAATCAACTTTTTTTAGTTTGCTCGTTAATGTAGGCTCAAACATTCCAATCGCTCCCGCAAACCATACGATCTGTGCGTCATCTCCCAATCCCTCTGGCACAACATAACATATCTGTGTATCATCATCATGTTATTACTTGTTAAAACAACAATGTTACTAGCTATAAATTTAATCATTGAAAAAAAAAATCTAATATTCTTAATTTTACAGAGTATGTTGTATCTAATGAAAAGATAACATTACACTGATAACATTACACTACAAACAAACGAAAATGAACCAAAAAAATTCATAAGCAAATCTAACAAACCAATTGAAAAGCAAAAACGAAACCAAAATAATTTATAAACAAATATACAGACGGACTGCAAAAAAAACAAAACCAAACCAAACCCAAAAAATTACATACACGAAGTACAAAAGCCAAGAGAAAACACTCCACAACGAACCAAACGAAAGAACAACAACTCAAATAGACAATACTCCAATGCCTCTTAACAAAAAAAACGAATGAATCCTGCAAGAACAACAGCCTAGCATACTATATTAAAACACGACAATCAAACTCAATTTATATATTAAATATGAGTCTCCAACGGTCATAGAGTGTTGTACCTTTTTGCTCCACTCTCGGGTAATAAAGCGTTTTCAAACGGTAATAAGTTTTTTTCCGGATTTAACATTTACTCTTTTTTACTTCAACATTTTACTGTTTTTTACATCTTTTTAACCCAATTTATGTATTAAATATGAGTTTCCAACGTTCATAGAGCGTGGTAGCGTTTTGCTCCACTCACGGATAATAAAGCTTTTTCAAATGGTAATAAGTTTTTTCCCGATTTAACATTTACTCTTTTTTACTTCAGCATTTCACTGTTTTTTACATCTTTTTAACCCAATTTATGTATTAAATACAAGCCTCCAACGAGTTGTACTTTTTTGCTCCACTCATGGGTAATAAAGCTTTTTCAAACTGTAATAAGCTTTTTCCCGATTTAACATTTACTCTTTTTTATTTCATCATTTCACTGTTTCTTACACCTATTTAACGGTTATATCTATACTGCAACCAATTAAAGGGATGATTAAAGGTATTTTCAATGCATGTTTATCTATGGATTTTTAAAATTCTCTTTCACCGTTTTATCTTCAACACGACGGCACTACTTGTGTATAGGTTGTGGATCGATATAAAAAAAAAAGTTGATCTGCACTAGCAATTGTGTCTACGTGGTGGACAAACATTTAATAACAAATCTGTTATTCTAATAATTTGGAAATGCAATGGAAAGGAATATATTTTTTTTAGTTTAATCTTTCTACTCTTTCACCGTGATGATTTTGATTGACCAACCCAGTTTGTAGGAAATAGCGGCTTTTCCAAATTAGTGTGCAATATTTTTTAGTTTCAATTTAGTCAAAGTCCATTCATATCCTGGAGGGTGGTGATTTTTCATGATTATTAATAGATAATGAAAGTAGTTATTATTTTTTAATATGAATGTTATGGTTATTTAAGGAAAAATAGATGATATATATATTGTAAAAATAATTTTTAAATAATTCTTTTTTTTTAAGGTTTAGTTTGCTTGGGCATCCTTGTTGAATGGTGCTAAGAGGTAATTAAGGATTTTTGGTTATTAATTTTTTTTTTTTTTTAATTTTATATTTATATTCTTTAGAATATATTTTAAATTTTATTTTAATAAAATTGAAGGTCAATCTATGATAAAGTTAATCTAGAACAATGTTGCTCTAATGCAACAACTATAATATGAAAATTATTAATTTAATTTATACAAGTAATTATATGAATATATTTAACATTTAATATTTACATTTTAATTTAAAGCTCTATGTTTAGGAAACTCTTCCTCTCATTTCCTTGTTGTTGAAGCTCTCAAAAAGCGCCCAAGTTCATGCAACTATGTTTATATTTAAAAATATTTATTATTTATCAACAAATAAAATCATTTTATGATTTTTAAAGATGAATTTGTTTTCTTCTTCAAAGTTAATAAGAATGGATGAACAAGAAAAAAGCTCAAAAATATTACAATAATATACTTGTTACTCAACATGTTATATGCATAATTGAATTTGGATGATCAAGATAAAGATTATTTTTCCCAACCAACTAAACTAAATTTAATTAACAAAAATTATGAATACCATGTTACAATATTTATTAAGTAAAATATATAAAATATTAAAAATAAAATATAGATTATTAACATCATATTAGTAAAATATATAAAATATTATCAACAAAACTACACAACATATATCAATCAAGTAATCTCTCCTTTGTAATCTATTCCATTAGTTAACTCTTTAGTTTTCACACTTGTAATCTATCTTATTAGTTAACTCCTTACATCTCACAGGAATAGACTCTTGACTCCTTGTAATCTATCCCATTAATTAACTCCTTGCTTCTCACACTTATAATCTATCCCATTAATTAACTACTTAATTCTGAAAGGAATAGACTCTTCACTTCTTATTACTGAATTCATAACACTAAACATTAGTAAAAATCTAGACCCATTGTAGATGGTTGAAGCCCAAACTTGCATCTACACCAAAGGTTCACCTAGACCACTTGTAATATAGACCCATTGTCACTAGTTAACCAGCCAGAACTTGCATCTACAACAAGGGTTCACCTAGATCACCGAGACCTACTAAACTAGCAACGATACCTAGGCCCCACCTGCCCGCATCTCGCCCCTCTCCCTAAAGGGTTAGCTGATCTCTTCGGGGAGCTGAAGAGTAGAGGGTCTGACCTTTATCTCAATTAGGACGGAACGGCCCGGGAAAGCTGTCTCCGGATATGGGATAATATTTTAGACCATGATACCATCAAAATATCAAAATACATTATTAAAATAAATTTAAGGGAATATCAAAATTATTATTATTATTTTAATTTTATAAACTTGTAGATAAATTAGATGATAGTTATTATAATTTTAAATATTTCATCAAATTTATTTTATTAGTTTTATTTTTTCAAATATTATATTTAATAAAACATATTTATTAAGTATTTATTATTTAATTATTTTTTAATTTATTTTTTTTCCAAATTAATATAAAAAAAAAAATGACTTTTATATTATTTATTTTGATTTTTTTTAAATGCATAAAAATAAAAGTAAAATTGTTAAAACCATTTACTCATCATTACTCTTTACATATATATTCTATAAACTTTTTTCCTTATACATACATATTCTATAAGGAAAAAATTATTTATAGTAAGAATAATTTGATATAATAATTTTTTCTCACATATATATAAAGATTAGATTGAAAATTTTATTGAATCAAATTAATAAAGAAAAGATAAAATGTAAAATGAGTTACATTATTAAAAAAAAAAAAAATGGGTTACATTTTTCATTGATTTTTCAAATTTATATAATTTTTTTTGGTGGGATTAAATTTTTATAAACTTTAAGTTATTTTTAGTTTTTATTTTATAAGTTTTGGGAGAAATGATCAAAGGAAGGGGTAATGTTAAGGGTTGTCTTTTCTCTCATGTAGTTTCCATGTGTTGAGGATAATGGATGATTTAGTGTAGATTGGACTGAGAGATAGGAGGGAAAAATGGCATAGGAGTAGGCATTTAAGTTTTTTTTTCATGACATTAAAGGGATTAGAAACTTGTGAACTCTAGGATCTACTTTGCATGATGGCTCCAAGAGGGTTAAGGGAAAAGGGGTAGTGTATGGCCTTCACAACCCTAAGTCTTTAGTGTATGCTTAAAGGTGCATTCTAATAACACATTGAGACTTTGGTTTTGATTATATTTGTCTTGTTCTCATGGCTCATCATGGATGATGCTTGAGACATTCTCATGGCCGTCAAATGGGTGATAAAGGATGTTTTTCAAGCTGTTGAGTTTTATCATTAGTTTGTTTCGTCTAATGATAAAGGAACCATGTGAGTTCTAGAAGAAGATGTGAGGTCTGTTTAGTCTTATATGTAGGACCGAGAGATTTAAAAACAAGTAGGTGGTATTATTGTACTATTCCCTACCTCACATACACTAGAACAAAGAATTCTAAATTCTAGATAACTCTCAAACTCTATTGGCATAACAAGACCATGGTTGCATTGGGAATGCTTCCAAGTGACCAAGATTTCAAGAAGCTAAAGTAATTGATGGAGACACTGAGGAGTAGAACAACTTGTTCATGAGGATGGTCTCTTGGTTGGTCACACGTCATGGTGGATCCTTCCCGGTGGATCCTTCCCGCTTCCTTATGTTGATCATCTACATACAAAGTCTTCTTCATTTGTTGGAGAACATTTTAGGTGTTAAATTCAACTTTAAATTGTGTGCTAGCTTCTCACTTTAGGAAGAATTGCAATTATGGTTCATTTTGGTTTTTCTTATTAATTTGTATATCTTTTTGTAACTGGAGTTAATATTTGAATAGAAAACTTTGTTTAAAAAACAATTATAATAAATAATAATTTATAATTAATTTAAAAAAGTTTTTGTTTTCAAATTTATATTTGAAATTTTATTTTATAATAAACTATAATCTTATTAATTAGAAAATGTTTTTATTTTCAAATTTATATTATGACAACTTAAATGTATTGATTTTTTTTATTATAACTAATAACCTGCTTTATTCCTATAATTAGAAAATGATTTTTTTTCAAATTTATATTATGATAACTTAAATGTATTGGGTTTTTCTATTAGTTATATTATAACTAATGACTGCTTTATTTCTATAAATATATATACATATTTTATATAATTAAAATATTAATTTAGTTTTTTAATTTTTAATTAAAAAATAATATTTAAACTTTTATCTAAAAATATGTATCTAAACTTAAAAAAATACTGAAATCTGAAATTAAAAAATATGTATCTAAACTTTTATGCCACTGCAATTTCTGTTTCGCATATAAATATTAAAAAAAAAAACTAATAGTATATTTTTTCAATACAACACGTCTAATTTTAAAAAATATCAAATTTGTGTAAATAGAATTTTATTTAAAAAAATAATATTTTAATAATTAATAAATTAATTAAAAATACAATTTATCTTTAGCATATGAATATAAAAAAGGAAACTAATAATATATTTTTCAATACAACACATCTAATTTTAAATAGTTTTGATAAAATATTACATAAGAATTTGTGTATTTGTTGGCTAAAGTGTTATGCTTTAATGTGATTGAAAAAAAATATATATTAGCACAGAAACAAAGATTATAAGAAAATACCGCAAGTCATGCACATCACAAACTTTTATAGTAGAGAAACTCATCCATGTCACGACCTTATAATAAATCACCAATAAAGTGATGTAGATGTACACAACTTACTTGAGAACACAAGAAGAGTGCCAAAGTTTAATTGGGTAGAATAACCCTTATATATTGATGCAACTACAATTATATAAGTCTTAGTGGATGCTGATATAATATTGTCGAAGAAACCATAATGGAGACTAGTCATCCAATCATTGGGATAGGCTATAGATCTCAAGTATTTTGTGTGAAAGTGATCCAGGTAGATATCAGTGGCCACCCACCTCTTCCATTGACTCATAAAAGTTCCCCATCTTAGGATATTTTCTCTAGTTTTTCAAGTCTTGAACTTCCGTCGCATTTTTGAGGTCCTTAATAGTAATTTCCGTCCCTTCAACAGATTAGGGATTCCATGGATCCCTAATCCTTTACTGGAAGTTTTCTTCTTAACGATATATTTCCAATGGTATATTGGGTGCCTGAAATGGAGTTTGTGTGTGGAAGTTGTGGCCTCATGAAGTTGGAGTATCAACTCTAATCCTTAGGCCCCACATTCCTTTTCGCCACTTCATCTCCTAGGGTTTTGGTTTTTGTGAATGAGTGTAACAAGGACCTCCAACACCTCTCTCTTGAGAGATAAGCTCCCACCATTTTTTCTAGTTTGTATTACTTTTCATTTCACAATGTTTTCTCGCTTCATTTATTGATAGAATTTGGTTCTCACTATATTACTATTCCCTCTACAATATTTATGTGTGTGTGTTTCCATTCATATTCCTACCTCTCATTTCATTATCTATACAATCTAGATTACTGGTACTAGAGAAATATTTTCTTTCTTGTTTCTCAGTGCATGTCTTCGATGATTTCAGGGTATAAAGAGTTAGGTATTGAACTAATTTTGCTTGGGGAAGACCACTCTCATTACCCCAAACAACCTCCCATGGTGGCTGAAAAAATATATAATGGAGTAGGACATCCTATCAAGTTGTTCCTTGAGGATCCATTGCACTAAGAGGAACGAGATAATGAAAAATTTATCACTGATCCTTTGATTGAGGCAATAGAGGGTGAGACACCTTCAACAATAATCCATTTTGAGATGTGACCCCAAAAAATTCCATTTGATGCATCAAAATGGTCTCTGAAGTTTTCAAACCCCAATTTTCTAGGTTGGGACCTACAATTATAACGACCCTACAAGTTGATTCCTCAATATTTTTCCACTCTGCGAGTATCGACATAGATGAAAAATAATATATGATCCAATACAAATCATACCTACCCAATTAGGGTGTCTTTTGGTACATTAAATATTTACTAAATGAGGTGAGGAAAATTTTCCTCTATCTTCTACCTAGACTTCCACTTTGATTTTCCTAGAAGTTGTCCTTTCAACCCAATCTACCAAATGTTGTATTGCCCCTATCTTGTAGTTCTGGACCTCTATTGAAAAATGATGTCCTATGCCAATTCTTCCTGAGTGTTTGGTGCTAAGTCCTCTATGGATGGTAGGAAAAACTCCTCCTCCTAGTCTAGCATGGAAGATTCATAGATTTTGATATTATTATCCACATTTACTACTATGTAAATATGCATGTATGGGGGTGGATTGATTTTGTAGTTTTTATCTACCACATTATCCAATATATCGAAAGTTCCATACCACATATCCTTGATCTTCTTACTAGGAACCTATAGTCTTTACTTGTTCAACTATAACAAAACTCTGTCTCACGCTTTCAATGACTTCTTTATTCTTTCTTGATCATGTGTGGCATTGTATTTTTCATGTGACTTCTTCAACATCTCTTTTACTTGCAAATGGACTTTCCTAATCTTCTCAACAAAATTGTCTTTCCTTAATGCATCTCATGTGAGGTCCTCCCTCTTCCTTCCTTTCTATCCATATACAACATCCATGGGTGAAGGTGTAAACTATCCAAATAAAGTTTCAAAAGGTAACTTACCAGTAAAAGTGTGAACTGCTATATTATAAGAGTGTTGTATGTAAATTATATTTTCATCCTAGGTTTTCAGATGCTTCTGATTGTAGCCCATGAAAAGCTACACCAAATACCAATTGACTACTTATGAATTCCCATCTATCTATGGATGGAACATTTCATATCTATTCAACCTAGTAGCCATCTTATCCCACATTATATTCCAACATGTACTAATAAATATGGTTTCCCTATCTAAGATGATGCTCCTTGGTATCCCAAAGTGCACCCAAACTTGTTCAAAGAACATTTTTTATGTTTCTTATCCTTTGATGGTCTTTTTACAATACATAATAATGCACATCTTCTTGAACCTATGAACTACCACAAACATATAGTCATGTCCCTTACTGGTTATTGGAAAACCTCCCATAAAATCTATGGAAATACTTTCCTAAGGTCGAGTGGGTGCATGTAAGGGATAATATAGACCTTGCTTCCTATTACTTGGCTTTTTGGTACAACAAAATATACATCCTCTAAGATACCATGCTGCATCTTCTTGCATTTTGGGCTAGTACACATACCTTTGTAAGTTGAAAATTGTATTCCCAACACCAAAATGTCATGCAACCTTGTAGGTGTGAGATTCTCTGATAAGTTGCAGTCATTCATATTTAGGGACACAAAGGTTGTCAAGATTGTAGAGTAACACATTCTAGAAATAATACTTAGACTTGTTGTCACCTTCTTCTATATGAATTTGGTCATGTAGTTGTTGAAACAACGCCTTGAAGTCCTCATCTTCTATGTATACCTATCTATACAAATCGTGGGTAAAAGTTTGTAACACCAATATCCTTCATGTCAAATCTAGAGGACAACTGAGTTTTCGCATCCCAAATAATCTTTTTGTTGTTTCCTATCAACAACATATCATCCACATACAAGACCAAATAAATGAGATGATCACCGATTAATTTGAAATACACATAGTGATAAGCTTTGCTCCTTTTGAATCCAAGTTCCAATATAAAATTATCAAATTTTTGATACCACATATTTAGTGATTATTTTAACCCATACAAGGAATTTTTCAACCTACATACTAGCTCTTTCTTCCTGTTCAAAAAAGATCCTTCGGTTTGCTTCATGTAGATTTCTTCCTCTAGATTCCCATGTAGGAATGTTGTCTTCACATCCACCTGTTCTACTTCAAAATAAAAAGTAGCAACAATAGATAAAATAAATCTAATAGAAGTTAACTTGCCAACATGAGAAAAAATTTCACCAAATTCAATTCCCTCTACCTAGGAATAAACTTTTGCTACTAACTGAGATTTGTATTTCTCCACTTTTCCCTATGCATTCAACTTCTTATGAAACTCCACTAGATCTCAAGCCTCATTCTTGTCCAAGGCTACCATTTCTTCAATAATATTATTTTTCCAGAGTTTTCCATTCTTTGAATCAACTACCTCCCTAAAATTTCTAGGATAATCATTAGTAATAGGAAAATTAAAATTTGAATAGAAATAAGGTGGAGTACACCTTTCTAGTTTCCTTATTTCCTAAATCGTTCTCCTCAATACTGGAGTATGAGGATCTTCTTATTATTATTTGTATTCTTCTATAGAGTCTAATTCATTATCCTTCGATTCAAACGCTATTTTTTATGGTTCTTCCTCCTTTCGTAGGACTTCCTGTTTGACATCTTTGATTTCTCTAAATAACACATCTCAGTTCTACACTACCATTTTATTGTTGATTAAGGTTGGTTGTCATTGATGTCAACCCTTGAAGAAAGCCCCGTAGCACAAGGTTTGAGTAATGGACCCAAGATTGTTTGATGTAAAGATGACTCATTATTGTCTTTTCATGGTTGATAAGAAGTAAAATTGGATGAACTCCAAAGTAGTCCCCTTATGGTGAAATCCCTCACGGGAAGATGCTTTGCGGAGTGAGAGAACTCATGCTTAATAGTGGAATAATGAAACGAAGTACAGTGAATTTGTCATTGAAACTAACCTAGATGCATAGTTCTTGTCACGCCAATTCCGGTGGTATGTGGAACATCACATAATTCCTCACGGTTAGAGAGTTATGGCCATGTGAAGTTGGATAACTGAGGTTTGGGTAATGGACCCAAGTTTGTTTGAAGGATAATAGTATGATTTTTGATATATTTGTAGGTAATACTATTCTATATGGATAGTACATGTCATTCCATTTCTGGTGGTATGTGGAACGCCACATAACTCCTCACAGTTTGTGAGTTATGGCCTTACGAAGTTGGAGGACCCTCATATGTTTGCTTGAAGCTCTAAAAGGTCAAAGTAGTCAAAGTGGTTTAATATATTTTAGAAGGTAAATAATAAATTTAAGTGATGAGTGTACTATAATTCAAAGTTAATACAAAATAAATTATTTAAATAATAAATTTAATGGAGAAATTAGAAGTGGGTTAACCCTAAAATAAGGAAAGTGGGCAAAGTGACCTAGAAGATGTTTTTAAGGAAGCTACTTGGAGAGTATAAATAAGAGGCAAGGCTCTCTCATTTGAATCACACTTGAGAATATTGAATACCTATAGGTGTCTGAGGTAAGCAAAGGATATCTAAGCCAAATTTCTGAGGAAAGTGAAGAAAAGAAGGCCAAAATTCAAGGAAGGATAAATTATTTTGATGATCCTTTCTAAGGTATGTTTTTTTTTTCAGTTCATCTCACCATTTTCACAATAAATCTTTTTCTATAATTATTCAGACCATGAAATTTCTATTACATTGATGAAAAATATCCAAGTATCTGTGGTAAAAAAATCATCTTGTGGGTCGTTTTATTTTTGGAGTTACATTCCGTGGAAAATAGGGTTTGTGTTCAGTCCTGAAACTAGTCAAAAACAGGTGTTTTGGGTTAAAACGTCATAAATTATTCATAACAGATCCAAATTCACTAAGACAAAATGTCTCAGTTAGAGTACAATCTTTAGTATCATTTGTAATAGTTTCATATCAATTAAAAAAATATTCCATGTGAGGCAGTCTCTACAAGTTCGCTCTCTAGAATAAGACAAAATTCAGCAAGGTGTGCCATTTTTTCTATAAATCCTTTTATGAGAGGTTTCAAGTGGTGACACCTAGAGGAATTGCATAAAACACACCAAAGAACATTTTGTATCAGTTTCAGATCTTTATTCATTACAGGTACAAAGTTATGATTATTTCAAGTTAGGGTTGTTGACTAATCCAAAACTAGTCTTGTGAGACTAAAGAAATGTTTGATGGAAATGCTAGTCTCTTGTTGTTAAAGTTAAGGAAGGTTTGTAGGTATGTGATCATATAAACTAGGTATATTACAGAGTTACAAATCATATTTGGATGATGAAATTGATAGGGATTTTGGTTGAGGTACAAGTTGGGTACATGATTGAGACAAGTAGTTGATGAGTTGACACATACATGAGGTGTATAGTTGATGATGTTGATAAATAATGATGAGTCATAGTTTATGAGTACTTGACACATGATTGGTACATACTTGGTACATGGTTGGTTGCACTTTTTTATGGTATAGGTTGATTACAAATTGTTTGGTACAGGTTGGTGCATGGTTGATGCACTTGTTTATGGTACAAGATGATTACAGGTTGAGGTATAGGTTGATGCATGGTTGATGCATGTTTAAGGTTATTGGTACAGGTTTTTTGGTATAGGTTGATTGGTACAATTTTACAGTGATATATCTCACAGTGATAGTGTGACAGTGGTTCCATCATTCTACTTCTACTTCACGGCGGTTGGACGGGGCAAGGACATGTGGTTGTATCCACCTTCCAGTTGTAGCCAGAGAACATAGGGGGTTGTAGCCTCCTTTTTTTTATAGCCAAATATTTGGGGAGTTGGATCTTCCCTCAGGTTGTATCCTGAGAAACTAGGGGGTTAGAGCCTCCTTCCAGTTGCAGCTGGAAAACAAAGGAAGTTGGTGCTTCCAATGAATGTAATTCTTCAAGACATATAAGATAAATCATTCTGTGGTTTTATCCCAATTTGGGTTTCCATGTAAAACAATAGTTTACTATGTATGTGTGTGATTGTTCATTTATTATTGCTCATTATTGGATAATAATTCTACATTGATATAACACTTGGATTATTTAGAGAAAATGGATTATAATTATGCTATTACTGATTCACCCCCCCTCTAAGTAATCCAACAATTGGTATCATAGAAGGCTCCTTTAGAAATCAGTTTAACCACTGAAAGGTAGATCATGGAGAGTACCAACTCATATAAAAATGGAATACCACACTTTGATGGACAAAAGTATGCTTTTTGGAGCATAAGGATGAAGACATATATACAATCACAGGGGTTTGAAATTTGGCAATCAATTTAGTGGATACATGGTACCATAAGTTCCACCAACAAATGACAAAGCAGTGAAACTTGGTCAGAATAATTCGAAAGCTACAAATTCACTTTTGAATGGTCTCAATGAAACAATATTCACCAAAGTTGCACATTGTAAATCTTCCAAAGAGATTTGGAACAAGCTTCGAAATATTTATAAAGGAGATACAAAATTCAAAGCAACATAACATCAAACTTATAGAGGTCAGTTCGAACAACTAAAAATGAAGGAAGATGAGAATATTGCAGCCTACTTCTTAAGAGCTGATGAAACAGTGAATGCAATCATAGGATTGGGAGAAGAAATCAAAGAATCTGTAATTGTTCAAAAGGTACTAAGATCTCTTCCTATGAGATTCAACCTAAGATATCAACACTAGAAGAAAGATCGGATTTGAACTCAATAGGCATGGACAAACTTCATGGAATCTTCACAGCATATGAAATGAGAACTGAACAGGAAAATCCAGATGTAAAAGAAGAAGCCTTCAAAGCATCCAAAAGATCAAAGAAAAAGAAAAATGAACAAGAAGAATATAGAAGAAGAAGCGACATCTTGGAAGATGATGAAGAAGTGGCCAACTTCGTCAAAAGACTAAACAAAGGAACCAATGGTAGGCATAGAGGTAAGTGTCCTTTAATTTGTTTTAATTGTGATAGTATTGGTCATTTTGCTAACAAATGTCCTCATAAGAAAAAGAGAAATGATGAAGGTTACTCAAAAGGAAAACACACATATAAAGGCAAAATAACTACAAAGAAATATTTCAAGAAAATATTATGCATCAAAGAAGACATCTCATCATCACATGAAGATGAAATCAGTCACAGTGAGACAGGAAGAGTTCTATTCATGGCAGCAAAAGATTCTGACAAAGAAGACTCTGAAGAAGAATATTGAGAAGCCGAAGAAGGATATGAAGAAGTAGAAGATGAAATTGAAGAGGCATAAGTTGACTATCGAGAAGAATTAATGTGTGCCATAGAAGTTATCAGAAGAGAAAAGAAGAAAAACAAGAAACTACAAGCAGAATTAGAAAAGAAAAAGGACACTCAATAACTAGAACAAATGATCACAAGATTGAAGGTTCAAATAGAAAAAGATAAAAGAATTGAAGAAGCACTCAAAGAACAACTAGAAGAAGGACAAGATCATTGGAAACTTGGAAGAAGAGATTGTCACACTAAAAAAGGATATTCAAAACAAAAATATGCAAAATAGCTCAAAAGTTCTGGATGGCATTATCAACAGTCAAAATTCTCATCTTGACAAGTTTGGACTTGGATATAATCAAACAAAAAAGGGATCAAGCTCCAAAATAACAGAGAAAGAAACAAATCCAAAAATCTATGCAGGAACAATCAAAGGGGATAGGAAGATGTACAAGGAAGATTACATGGACACTCCTCCACCGAGAAGATTCAGATTTTAGAATCAACAACAGACAGATATGCCTCAAGAAGAAGAAGGATTCATAAGAGCACCTTCTTTCAGAATATCTTCAAGTCCCAGGTATCAAACTATATTTTTTGGTTTATGTTATACATGTAATAATTTTGGACATAAAGTTGTGAATTGCAGAGGTAAGAACATAAACAATAACAACTTTGAGAGTCATACACAAACAGGTTACTCAAGAAGACCTAGTGAAACACAAAGAAGAAGTTACAATAGGTTTGAATCTTTGAGCATTGAAGTGGAATGTTACAAATGTAACAATTTTGGACATGTGGCCAAAAATTGTAGAATGACAGTCCATCCTAAAGAACCTCAACAGAATAAAAAAAATCACAGACAAGAAACTCAGAAAACAACATGGATAAGAAAGAAAGATCATTATAGAAATGATGAATGCACAGTCACTCTACAAGATAAGGAGCAGAAACAAGGTTGGTATGTTGATAGTGGGTGTTGAAAACACATGGCAGGTGATAGAGACAAATTTATTACATTGTGAAAGGAAAGAAATGGATCAGTCTCCTTCGGAAATGATAATTCAGCCAAAATCATTGGAGAAGGCACGGTTCGAATTGGGAATAAGAATAAAAAGGCACAAAATTTTCTACTGGTAGAAGATATGAAACATAATATTCTAAGTGTAATTCAAATGTGTGACCAAGGTCATAAAGTTACTTTCAATTCACAAAAGTGTGAGATAAGAAGAGAAGGTCCAGGGAAATTGGTCGGTACAACTGCAAGAACTTCAAACAACATATATGTGTTAAGTGAAATTAGAAATGAAAAGTGTTGTCTAGGAAAGAAAGATGAAAGTTGGCTATGTCACATAAGAATGGGTCACATGCATTTTGATAATCTTGTCAAAGTCAACAAAAGAGAAGCAGTCAGAGAAATGCCACAGATCACGAAACCAACCAACACTTTATGCAAGCATTGTCAACAAGGAAAGAAAACAAAGACTAGGTTCAAATCAAAGGAATATTCAACAACAAGACCACTGGAAATTGGGCATACGGATATAGTTTGACCAACTACAACAAAGGGCTTAAAAGGTGAGAGATACTTTATGTTATTAGTTGATGATTATACAAGAATGACTGCAGTTTTCTTTCTCAAGAAGAAGTCATAAACTTTTGAAAACTTCAAGATCTGTAAGGAAATGGTTGAAAATGAGATGGATTCAAGAATCAAATGCTTGAGATTTGATAATGGAGGAGAGTTCACTTCAAATAAATTTATGGACTACTGCAGTAGTAATGGAATAAAAATATAATTTTTCGTTGCTAGGACACCTCAACAGAATGGAGTTGTTGAAAGAAAGAACAATACAGTACAAGAAATGGCTCGAACAAGGCTAATGGATTCCAAATTGACATATATATTTTGGACACATGCAATGCATACAAAAATTCACATTCAAATAGAGTAATGCTCAGAAACAACAATATTAAAACTCCCTACGAGCTATGGAAAGGAAAACCAACAAATGCGAAGCACTTCAGAGTTTTTGGAAGAAAATACTACATCAAAAGAGAAGATGGAAGAATGGGAAAGTTTGACTCTCGTGTTGACAAATGAGTACTTGTTGGTTAGTCAAGTACAAGGAAAGCATATAAGTGTTACAATCTAATATTGAACAAAGTTGTGGAAAGCATCAACGTAACAATTGATGAAACAGGCAGACCAGAATCAAAGGAAGAAGAAAACAAATCAATAGAACAACTCTTAGAAGAATAAGAAGTAGAATATGAAGTAGAAGAGGAAGATGAAGAGAATCCAACAGAAACAAAAGAGCAATTTCAACAAGTATCTCCAAAGACACCTAGCAAACGCGTACAGAAGAATCATCCTTTAGATCAGATTATTAGAAACAAATATGCAGGAGTTGAGACTAGAAGAAAAATCCATTCACCAGAACAAACACACCTAACACTCTTATCTACAATTGAACCAAACTGTTTTGAAGAAGCCAACAAGGATGAATTTCAGAAAAAGGCCATGAATGAATAATTTGATCAATTAGAGACAAGTGACACTTGGGAACTGGTTCCAAGACCAAAGAATAAGAATGTGATTGGCACAAAATGGGTTTTCAGGAATAAATTAAATGAATATCGACAAGTTACAAGGAACAAAGCTATATTGGTATGTAAAGGATATGCACAGATTGAAGTAATCAAATTTGAAGATACATTTTCCCCAGTTGCCAGAATGGAAGAAATCCGATTGTTTTTCGTCTATGCATGCTCAAAAAATGTTAAAGTATATCAGATGGACGTAAAATCATCTTTTCTGAATGGGGAACTTGAAGAAGAAGTCTACATTGAACAACCAGAAAGATTTCAGTTGTCAGAGAATGCAGATTATGTGTGTAAATTAAAGAAGGCCTTGTATGGTCTAAGACAGGCTCCTAGAGCATGGTACTCTAGACTAGATAAGTATCTCCAAAAAGAAGGGTTCAGAAAAGGAAGTGCAGACAAAAACCTCTAAATCAATTTAAGTGAAGGTAATATTTTATTAATTTAAGTTTATGTTGATGATATTATTTTTGGTACTGATGATTACAGGTTAAGCCATAAATTTGCAAAAGATATGCATAATGAATTTCAAATGTAGTTACTTGGAGAAATATCCTTCTTTTTCAGACTTCAGATACGTCAAAGAAACCAAACAATCTTTATTTCTCAAACCAAGTATATCAGAGAAATGCTAAAGAGGTTTGGAATGGAATATTGCAAACCAGTTGCAAGTTGAGCAAAAATGATGATTCAAAGTCTACAGATCAGAGGCAATACAGGTCAATGATTGGCAACCTACTATATGTGACAACATCTAGACCATATGTAATGCAGGCAGTTGGACAGGTGGCACGATTTCAAGAAGCACCAAAGGAGTCACATGTGTTAGCAGTGAAGAGGATTTTCAGATATCTCAAAGGAAAATAAGAGTTTGGATTATGGTATCCGAAAGGAAAGGATCTATCACTTATTGCCTACATAGATGTAGATTGGGTAGGTTGTATTGATGACTGACGAAGCACCAGTGGAACAATGTTCTACTTGGGTGAGTGTTTAGTATCATGTCTAAGCAAGAAACAATCATCAATATATTTATCTACAGCCGAGGCAGAGTATATTGTAGCAGCATCATGTTGTACACAGGTTCTTTGGATGAAACAAACTCTGACATATATACAGGTTGAGTATGATGAGCCCATTCCAATATATTTTGATAATACAAGTGCCATCAATATCTCGAAGAACCCAGTGATTCACTCCAAGATGAAGCACATTCCATTAAAGTATCACTTTCTACAGGAGCAGGTTGCAGAAAAGAACATCAGAGTTGAGCATGTGGGCACAAAAGAAAAATTGGCAGACATCTTCACAAAACCACTTCCATGGGAATCCTTTGAATATCTTCTCCAGAGACTTGGAGCTTTTATACTCCAAAATGAATGCTTTTTGAATTCTTATCTTATATGTCTTAGATTTACATGAGGAAGAACCATAAGAGGACAGTTCAGTCAGGGGGAGCAACCCCGGATGGAAATATACCTTTGCTATTGATGAAAAAGGGGGAGAGATTTATCAAATGTAGAGGATAGAGGCATGGTTCCAGGGGGAGAATATTTATCAGATACAGAGGACAGAGGCATGGTTCTAGGGGGATCATGAGTGATATGATTTCATTATTGCATCAAAGTGTTGCCATCAATGCCAAAGGGGGAGATTGTTGATTAAGGTTGGTTGTCATTGATGTCAACCCTTGAAGAAAGCCCCATAACACAAGGTTTGGGTAATGGACCCAAGATTGTTTGATGTAAAGATGACTCATTATTGTCTTGTCATGGTTGATAAGAAGTAAAATTGGATGAACTCCAAAGTGGTCCCCTTATGGTGAAATCCCTCACAGGAAGACGCTTTGCAGAGTGAGAGAGCCCATGCTTAATGGTCGAATAATGATATTAAGTACAATTAATTTGTCATTGAAACTATCCTATATGCATAGTTCTTGTCACACCATTTTCGGTGGTATGTGGAACGTCACATAACTCCTCGCGGTTAGAGATTTATGTCCATGTGAAGTTGGAGAACCTAGGTTTGGGTAATGGACCCAAGTTTGTATGATGGATAACGATATGCGTTTTGATATATTTTTAGGTAATACTATTTTATATGGATATTACATGTCATGCCATTTCTGGTGGTATGTGGAACATCACATAACTCCTCACGGTTTGAGAGTTATAGCCTTACAAAGTTGGAGGACCCTCATATGTTGGCTTGAAGCCTGAAAAGATCAAAGTAGTCAAACTGGCTTAAGAGATTTCAGAAGGTAAATAATAAATTTAAGATATGATTGTACTATAATTAAAAGTGATTACAAAATAAATTATTTAAATAATAAATTTAATCGAGAAATTTGAAGTGGGTTAACCCTAAAATAAGGAAAGTGGGCAAAGTGACTTAGAAGATGTTTTTAAGGAAGCTACTTGGAGAGTATAAATAAGAGGAAAGGCTCTCTCATTTGAATCAAACTTGAGCATATTGAATACCTATAGGTTTCTAAGGTAACCAAAGGATATCTAAGCCTAATTTCCGAGGAAAGTGAAGAAAAGAAGGCCAGAATTCGAGAAAGGATAAATTCTTTTGATGATGCTGTCTAGGGTATGTTTTTTTCAGGTCATCTCACCATTTTCACAATAATTTTTTTTCTATAATGATTAAGACCTTGAAATTTCTATGCCATTGAGCAAAAATATCCAAGTAATTTTTCTAAAAAATTCATCTTGTGGGTCGTTGTATTTTTGGAGTTACACTCCGTGGAAAATAGGGTTTGTGGTCAGTCCAAAAACTAGTCTAAAACAGGTGTTTCGGGTAAAAATGTCATAACTTCTTCATAACATATACAAATTAATTGTGACCAAATATGTTAGTTATATTAAATTCTCTATTATGTTGTGTAATAGCTTCAGATTAATCAACAAATATTCCGTGCAGGGCACGCTCTACAAAATCGCTCTCTAGAATAAGACAAAATTTAGCAAGGTGTGCCATTTTTTCTATAACTCCTTTTTTAAGAGGTTCCAGGTGGTAACACCTGGAGAAATTTCATAAAACACATTGAATAACATTTTGTATCAGTTTCATATCTTTATTCATTACAGGTATAAAGTTATGATTATTTCAAGTTAGGGTTGTTGACTAATCCAAAACTAGTCTTGTGAGACTAAAGAAACGTTTGATGAAAATGCTAGTCTCTTGTTGTTAAAGTTAAGGAAGGTTTGCAGGTATGTGATCATATACACTAGGTC
>ML783184.1:263831-275601 GCA_009831015.1 Picea engelmannii
GTTGATGAGTTGGCACATACATGAGGTGTATAGTTAATGATGTTGGTACATATTGATGAGTCATAGTTGATGAGTACTTGACACATGATTGGTACATACTTGGTACATGGTTGGTTGCACTTGTTTATGGTACAGGTTGATTATAGATTGTTTGGTATAGGTTGGTGAATGGTTGATGCACTTGTTTATGGTACAAGTTGATTATAGGTTGAGGTACAGGTTGATGCATGGTTCAGGTTATTGGTACAGTTTGTTTGGTATAGGTTGATTGGTACATGTTTACAGTGATATATCTCATAGTGATAGTGTGACAGTGGTTCCATCATTCTACTTCTACTTCAGGGCGTTTGGACGGGGCAAGGAAAGGTGGTTGTATCCACCTTCCAGTTGTAGCCGGAGAACATAGGGGGTTGTAGCCTCCTTTTGGTTTTAGCCAGAGATTTGGGGAGTTGGATATTCCCTTAGGTTGTGGCCTAAGAAACCAGGGGATTGGAGCCTCCTTCCAGTTGCATCTGGAAAACAAAGGAAGTTGGTGCTTCCAATGAATGTAATTCTTCAAGCCATATAAGATAAAGCATTACGTGGTTTTCTCCTGATTTGGGTTTCCATGTAAAACACTGTTGTATTGTGTATGTGTGTGATTGTTCATTTATTATTGCTCATTATTGGATAATAATTCTACATTGATATAACACTTGGATTATTTGGAGAAAATGGATTATAATTATGCTATTACTGATTCACCCCCCTCTCAGTAATCCAACATTTATTTCCCGAGTTCTAAAGCTTATAACATTTCATAGCATCTTTATACCCTATAAAGATACAATTTTCATCATTTATATCTATCTTACTCTTATTTTCATTCAGAACGTGAGAATATCAATCACATCCAAATACCCTAATATGCGTCAGAGAGGATTTCTTACTAGTCCATCCCAAATGTGGAGTATTTCCATCCAACGTTGATGAATGTGATCGATTGATCGGGTAACATGCACTACCCACTGTCTCTCCCAAAAAGCCATGTCCTAAACTGGCACAATTGAGCATGGACCTTGCCTTTTCCATCAACATCATGTTCATTCCTTGTGCAACTCCATTATGTTGATGTGTATATGGACTAGTATTTTTACTTACTATACCACATTTGTTAGAGAAATCTTTGAATTCATTTATGCATAACTCTCCACCATTATCCATCCTTAGTGTTAACTTTTTAGCTTAGGAGGTACTCCACATGTTTTGTCTTGTATGTGGATGTTACGTTATGTTGACACTACTAGGCACTTAACTTTGTAATGAGTTTTTATAAAGTTGTAAAGTGGTTCTTTTATTAAAGTGGTTTTTTAATAAAGTGTACCTTCTAATTTTAAAGTGAATTTATTTCATAAAGTGCACTTATGTGATAAAGTGAAATGTACTTTAATATTTTAAGTGATTTATTTTGGAGGGAATAAATCACAGCCTTTGATCTTGTAAAGTCAAAATTAGATCTTGGCCTTTGGATTTATGGTTGGGTAAGGTGAAAAGACACTTTGGAGGAAAAATGTCAGTTTTCGTATTTATAAAAGAATGCATTGGGCAGTGTGCAAGACACATTGAGAAAAGGAGCTTAAGAGATTTCTAAGTAAGCTTGAGAGAGGAAAGAGGAAAACAAGGAGGGAACATTTTCCAAGAGAGCTAGGGAACAAATCCAAAGGAGGGATTTATGTTTTGCTGTGTTGTTGTGTTTTTTCTAGTACAGGTCGTAATGTATGGATCCATACAAGTCGTACAACAACAAACTTGGTCACAGAAATCGAGGCATCTTGTTGCACTTATTTCGAGGCATATTTTCTTAGTTTTCTGAAGGAGGTCGGGCATATAGGAAGATGGTACAACATCTTGTTCTCGACACATTTTATGAAGTGCAATTTTCAGCAAATCCATACAGTTGTACAGACTGTGGCACAAATTTCAAGATATATTTTGGTGGGAAAATTTTTGTGCTGTAAGTGGTTTTTCTCTTTGTTGTAAAAGTATTATTGTTGTTGTTATGTACTTTTGTGAATCTGAATAATAGAATCTCTCTCTCTCATTGGATTTCCCCACATTCGGGTTTTCCCTGGCATTTGCCTAAATTTATGAGTGATTCATGTCTGATTGAATGATGTTCATTTTGTTTATTTTCATTGAATAATTACTTAGAAATGTGTATTTCTTCTTATGGTAATTTTTGAATGTGAGTTTCATATATTTCAGAGTTCATGCAAGATAGTTATCTCTAGGTTCCTAAGTGTATAAAAAAGTATTAACTTGCTGATTTTTGTCATTAAAATTTACATGATACCACAGCTTGGACTCTCAGTGACAGTGAACAATGAGTTTTTTGGGCAAGTTTGAAGGGGGGAATTTTTTTTTTGTTTTCCTTGAGTTATGACAGGCAATATGGCTACATGCATTAGATTTTAGGATCAGTTGGATGGAATTTCCAACTATTTCCAGTATAAGGTCCGGATGTCAGTTTTTCTCAAGGAGATTAAGATTTGGAACTATGTCAGTTCTTTTGTTGTGGTTCCCATAGCAGATCCTGTTGCTCTGGATTTAGATGAGGTCAAGGAGGCCAAATCTCAGAGGATTATTCTGGATGGGGTGAAGGATCACCTTATCCCACACTTAGATAAGAAGAAGACAACCAAAGAGATGTGGGATGCACGTAAGAACTTATTTGAGATGAAGAATGAGAACCAAAACATGGCTTTGAAGGATAAGTTTCATGATATAAAGATGGGTAAGGAGGAGAGTGTTTCTTCTTATCTTACCTGGGTAGCTCAAGTGAAATATCAAATGGATTATGTTGGAGAGGTTATATCAGATTCAGAGTTAGTGAGGATAGCCTTGAAAGGATTCACCAAGGAATGGGAAGTGTTCGTCAAGTGTGTGGTGGGTCGTGAGAATATTCCAGATTGGAGTAGACTATGGGATGATTTCACTTAGGATGAGATTCGAGAAGGATCTCAGATAAATGGACAAAATATAGATGGAGCCGATGAAAATGTGACTCTTACTCCAAAGAGCAAGAAGAAACGAAGTTCTGGGAGGGACTTGAGAAAAGTCAGATGTTATTTTTGTAACCAGTTAGGGAACCTTCCTTCTCATTGTCCCGAGAGGAAGAAGAATAAGCAACGAGAGGGGACTGAGACAACTAATACAAAATCCATGGAGTAATTTTCTTCCAAGTATGACACGAAATTTTCTTTGGTTACCCTAGTTTCCAGTGTCAGTAGCATAGGATTTGGAGGTGATATCAGATGGATTATTGATAGTGGAGCCTCTTGCCACATGACATGAATCTGACGAGTATTCCTAATTATCACAGAGATAGGTCTTGATCGGTAGGTGGTAAATCAAGGTGGTATGGCGTGAGTTGTACATGGAGTTGGGAGGGTTAGATTCCAACTCGAGCATGGAGGATTCTTGGAGCTTGATGGAGTTCCCTTTATTCCAGGATTGAGGGTAAAATTTCTCTCAGTATCAGCCTTGGAGGATGTAGGATACTATACATTTTTCAAGAGGGAACATGTATTTATATATAGGGAGGGAGCAGACCCAGTGGAACTGTAGTTGATCGGTGATCGGGTGGACAGGTTGTATATGTTGTGAGGACAACCTTCAACGTATGATTCAATGTTAGATGAGGAGCATGAAGAGGCTCCTGAGACTGTGGTGGTCCCAAGGATTCAGTCTTGCATTCTGAGAGAAGAGAGTGAGTCTCTTCTGAGCACCGACAAAAGGCTTAGTTGGTGTGGTCGAACCATTTCTCATGATGGAGTGGATTCGCCAAGGAGCTCAGGATTCTAGGTAGTTGTCAAGAGAAGATATTCTAGTTCGCGTTCTATGCAGTTCTTGAGGATGGCTCCAGGTTCATAGGGAGCTCCTACTGATCATAGTGTGATGGGACCAAATGATGGAGATGGTAGCGAGTACATCCCTCACTAAGAGGGAGTGTTATCTTTTTAGATGGGGAGGTACTCCTTATGTGTTGTCTTGTATGTAGAGATTACCTTATGTTGACACTACTAGGAACTTAACATTGTAATGGGTTTTTATAAAGTTGTAAAGTGGTTCTTTTATTAAAGTTACTTTTTAATAAAGTGTACCTTCTAATTTTAAGGTGACTTTATTTCATAAAGTGCACTTATGTAATAAAGTGAAATGTACTTTAATATTTTAAGTGATTTATTTTGGAGGGAATCAATCATGGACCTTGATCTTGTAAAGGAAAGATTAGATCTTTGCCTTAGGATTTAGGGTGGGAGAAGGTGAAAAGACACTTTGGAGGGAAAATGTCATTTTCAGATTTATAAAAGAATGCATTGGGTAATGTGCAAGACACATTGAGAGAAGGAGCTTGAGATATTTATGAGTAAGCTAGAGAGAGGAAAGAGGGCAACAAGGAGGTCACATTTTCCAAGCGAGATAGGTCACAAACCCCAAGGACATATATCTGTCTTGGTGTGGTGCTGTGTTTTTTATGGTACATGCCTTATTGTACGGATCCGTACAGGTCGTAGAACTTCAAACTTGGGCATGGAAATCAAGGCATCTTGCTGCATATTTTTTGAGGTATACTTTTTAAGTTTTTTTAAGGAGGTCAGTCATACAGGAAGAGGGTACAAAAACTTGTTCTAGGCCCATTTTATGAGGTGTAGTTTTCATCAAATCTGTACAATTGTATGGACGGTGGCACAAATTTCAAGATAGATTTTGGTGGGACAGATTTTGTATTGTAAGTGGCTTTTCTCTTGGATGGAAAAGTGTTATTTTTTTTGTTATTTACTTTCTTGAAGTTGAATAATAGAATTTCTCTCTCTCTCTTATTGAGTTTGCCCACATCGACGTTTTCCGTAGAATTTGCCTAAACTTCTAAGTGATTCATGGGTGATTGAATGTTGTTCATTGTGTTTATTTGTGTTCCATAATTACTTAGCAATGTGTATTTATTCTTATAATAATTTTTGAATGTGAGTTTTAGACATTTCAGAGTTCATGAAAGAGAGTTATCTCTAGGTTTCTAAGTCTATGACAAAATATGAGCGTGCTAATTTTTGTCATTAAAATTTACACTTAGTACCTAAATTCAATTCTTTGTTTGATTTTCCATAATACATTTAAACTCTTTAAACCTATCAAAGAGTTATGATTTCTTCGAGAGGAAATATATCCATGTATTTATCTAGAAGTCATCTATATATGAGACATAGTACACATGCATTCCTAGTGATGGAACTGACATGGGCCCAAACACATCACTATGCACCAAGTGTAAAATTCCCTTTGGCCTCGATGCACGAGAGGGGAATCTTACCCGATTCTTCTTCCCATATACACAATGTTCATAGAAATAAAAATTGAGAGAGATATTAGTCATACTTCAACCATACCTTTACCGTGTAGTAGTCAAAATCCCTTCTCTTCGATATGCCCCAGTCTTTGATGCCACAATATAGTATTTTCTCCAGAGATTGTAGGAGTTTTTTCTTCTTTGATTCCAATATCAGGAACAATGGAACTATTACACCCATCACTAATAGTGATTCCCTATATTTTATATAAATTTCCAAGCCAAACTTGCTTCAACAACACCTTTTTTCCTTGAACCATCCTACAGGTTTAAATTTCCGAAACACTATTTTTACCCCTGCATCATTCATTTTTCTTAGAAAAATAAAATTTATGTCCAATCCTAGGATGTGAATAACACTAAGCAGTGTTATATTACTTCCATCAATGATATTCCACTTGATTTTCCACGTCCTATGATTTTGGTTATTAAGTCATGACCTAGGAAAACATTACCTCCACCATACATTTCATATTCACAGAACCACTCCCTATGGGGAGTCATATGAAAGGATGTCTCTCAGTAAACCAACCATGCCTCGTGATATATATATGTCATTGAAGAATCCAAGTACACATCCCCTCCTTATTCTATGGAGGATTTTCCTTTTGTAGAAGGAGCATCTTCAGATCCCTTCCTTGTCCCAACATTTTTGGATCTACATTGTTTCTTGTAGTTTCCTTCTTCTCCACATCTCCAGCATACCTTTACAAAATTTCTGGGAGATTTAGGTATACCCTTATATTTGGATCTCCCACTTGAGGACATAAATCTATTTCTTTCCAAGGAGAATCCTCTTTCCTTTTTCAAATAATGCATCTTTGTTATGTCCTTCCATGTTCTTCTACATCATGTCCTTCGAAAACAAGGCTGAGACCACATCATTAAAACTTAATGTTGTTGTGTTACTACATATGGCCACAGCTAGAATATCCCAGGAGTCTCGTAAATATCCCAATAAATTGATACACTTATCTTCATTGGAAATCTTAGTATCAACAAAAAATAGTTGAACTACCACAATATTAAAGGTGTATAGATTCTGTGTCACCAAGTCTTTGTTTTTCATCCTTAGGTTATACAACTTCTTCCATAGGAAAAAATTGTTTACAAGGGTGTTTGACTGATACAAATCCCCTAACTTATCCCATGACTCCTTGGTTGTATCTTCCCCTCGTACATTTAATTATATTGAATCTAAGAGACACAACGAGATTTTTCTCTAAACCTTCTAATCCAACTTTTCCAATTATTTTTTTGACATTCCTACACTTGCAGTGCCTAGATCCATAAGGATCCATTGATCTTTGTCCACCAAAAAATATTTCATCTTGAGCTTCTATAGCTCAAAACGTTTCCCATTAAATTTCATCATCTCTATTTTCAAACTGATTTCAATTTCTTTTCACATGAAGAGTAGATGCTATAGATCTCCCATTAAAACAAGTTTTACCACAAACCTTAGCAAAAACCCCTAACCACATAAGCATTCCTCTCAAGACAATAATTGATCTAATACCACATGTAGATTTTAACCTTGTCTAATTAATTAATAAAAACATATTCTTAATAAAAATATAAAAGATACAATGGCACACACACACACATTACACACATTTTTACCTTAGAAACCCAAACCAAGAAAACCAACAACATGTTTAGCGTTGCACTTATAATATTATATTCATCATGTCTTCATTGTTTACGATATAATACATATATAGGATCCCACAATATCCAAAACACCTAATTCATTGACCTAGATTAGTCAACAATCTTAATCCCTTAACCAGAATTAGAAAACCATCGACAAAAACCAAGTGTGAAAAAAATGGTAAAAATAGACAAAAATTGAACAAATTTTGGGGGTGCTGCCCCGAAACCCCCGCGTTCCTAAGTTTAGTTTTGCAAAGAAAATAACACATATCAAGAAACCAATTTGTTTCCATAATAAATAATACATATATCTACTCTCTTAAGATATGTCTCAAAGATCACATAAGTGAGATGGATAACCTCATATTTGTACCAACATTTTTTTATCTAAATAAAAATTACTAGGATCATCGCAATTTGATAGTATATACATAGTTGATACCTTGATCTATGTTCTCAGTTTTTCTCAAGGAGAAAAATATTTGGAACTATGTCAATTCTGTTGTTGTGGTTCCCGCAGTAGATCTTGTTGCTTTGGATTTAGATGAAGTCAAGGAGGCCAAAGCTCAGAGGATTATTTTGGATGGGGTGAAGGATCACCTTATCCCACACTTGGCTAAGAATAATACATCCAAAGTGATGTGGGCTGCACTTAATAAATTATTTGAGGTGAAGAATGAGAACCAAAAGATGGTCTTGAAGGCTAAGTTGCATGATACCAATATGGGTAAGGAGGAGAGTGTTTCTTCTTATCTTACCCAGAGTAGCTCAAGTAAAAGATGAGCTCACTGTTGTTGGAGAGGTCGTGTTGGATTCATAGTTGGTGAGGATAGCCTTGAAAGGATTCACCAAGGAATGGGAAATCTTCGTGAAGAGTGTGGTGGGTCATGAGAATCTTCCAGATTGGAGCAGATTGTGGGATGATTTCACTCAGGAGGAGATCCAGGAAGGATCTCAGAGTAGTGGAAAAAAGACAGATGGAGCTAATGAGAATGTTACTCTTACTGCAAAGAGAAATGTAACATACCCAGCCACCCACAGGTCGGGTACGCAACCTACAAGCCCGCCCTCAAACTTATTTCTCTTACAGATACCTTCTTTAGTCATTAAGGATGAATAAGATAACAGATTTAACAACATGCACAACAATATCCAGAAAACATGCATAATATAAAGATTATATTAAACGATAATTAAATATACACAACAAAAATACATTCATACACATGTAGATGATAATTAAATTCCACAACAAAAATACATTCATACACAGGTAGAGATATCATGACAGAGAGCACTTATCTTTATGAAAGATGACACTAACTGGCTGCAAACCAAGGATGTTCCACCCAACCATAGACACCGCTTCTCCAATATCTCAACAACAATGTCACCCCCGAGACAAGGTTATGAATCCACAAGGACGGTTCTAGAGTGTACTTGGGTTCCCAAACCATTCATCTCTCAATCTATAATAGGTTTCCCGACACCCATAACAATCCAAGTACCCAACTCTCTTATACCCAGCCTGTGCCACCCGAGAGAATGGAGCTCTACCCTTCTCTGCCACATAGTCCCTCAGGCAGTCCTTCTCCTTCCTACCAGGGCTTCCAACACAACTGGTCCAGAATCTCAATGCTATAACTCTCAAGACTCACAATTATGGGAAGAACAGGGAACATGCCAATGCATTTCAGACATGAAGGCCCCAGGTCATGGTTGGATCACACCAGTGACCACTACATCCAACTATCTCGTGGATAATTATTCAGTATCTTTGTTTTCTTTCGCTTTTCCAACCAACACATAGGTGAGGATGGGTTGATGACCGAGTTTGGGAGTGCATGGGAGTGCATGCAGGGGAGTGTGTGAGGGAAGAATGAGTGAGTGAATGGGAAATCAATGACCAAGTCATCATTCCAACCTGCCCATCAGACTAGAGGTGGGTTTAAGTAACCTCGTTGGGAAAACAAGAACCTCCTGGCCTTCCCCAAGAAGTTCACGTAACCGATCCCCTTTTTTTGGAAATGTCCTCAATGCATATACAAAACATAGATCAAAATCTCAAATTTATTCAAAAAGTTGCGGGTACTCTGCTCGCATGGCATATTCATACTCCCAGGTAGCTTCTTCAGGATCGTAGCAGGTCCACTCAACTTTTACCAATTCTATAACTCGATTCTGGGGCATTTTGAATTTTTTGTCCAATACCCGCATTGGCTGAACCTAAAAGTATCCCTTCATCTCTACCTGAATCAGATGCCAATCAATAACATGGTTAGAATCATGTACATATTTATTTAGTAAAGATACATGAAATAAATTGTGCACATTCATGGAAGCAAGCAATCCAAGAATGTATGCAATTGGCCCTATTCTATCCAATATTTCAAATGGATCACCGAATTTGGCTGACAACTTTGTGCAACTACCCAATTTCAAATATATTTTCTTGGGCTTCACTTTCAAAAGTACATGCTCCCCTACTTTAAATTCTCTAACTATCATGTTCTTGTTTGCATAAACTTTCTGTCTATCCTGAGTTGCCTTTAAATTCTTCTTAATCTTGACCACCTAGTCTTCCATGTCCTTGAGAAACTCCGGCCCAAGTGCCACCCTATCTGCTAGGTTGTCCCAACTCACTAGAGTATTGCATTTCCTACCATACAAGGCTTCAAATGGGATCATTCTCAATGAATCTTGATACCCATTGTTATATGCAAACTCACCCAAGTGTAAGTAATCTTCCCACTTAGATGGCTTATCCATCACATACATTCTCAACATCTCTTCAATTATTCGATTGACCCTCTCTGTCTTCCCATCAGTCTAGGGATGATATGTTTTGCTAAAGTTTATATTTGTGCCAAATTCTTTAAACAATCCCCTCCAGAAATTGAAGGTAAAATTTTTATCTCTGTCCGAGATGATTGTCCTAGGTATCCCATGCAACCTAACAATTTCCTTCATGAAAATATCCGCAATATTAGTTGTTGTATGCGTTGTCTTCACAGGCACAAAATGAGCAACCTTTTTTAATTTGTCAACTACCACCATGATTGAATCGTGTTTCTTATTTGTTATGGGTAATACTGTGATGAAATCCATGGTGATCATTTCCCATTTATTCTCTCGGATAAAAAATGGTTGCAACAAACCCGTAGGGTGCCTATGCTCAGCCTTCAACTTCTGACATTCCATACATCAAGCGATGTAATCAGCAACATACTTCTTCATTCCTGGCCAAAAAAACTGGCTTCTTACTACTGTAATTGCTTTCTGGTAACCTGGATGTCCAGCATAAGGAACATCATGCATTTCGTTCAGAACCAAATTCCTCAGTTCTCCAGGACTAGGAACATAGATTCTATTTTTATTCATGAGTAATCCATCTCCCTTTATCTCGTACTCCTTTACATCCTGTTGCACACTTCCTTGCTGTAAGTTTTCCTTTACCTGTAGGTAATGTTGATCTATAAGAAGGCCATCTAAAATTCTGCTCTTCAAGTCTGACTGATGCATACTGATAGCAGTAACATGCATGAGATGCACTCTTCTACTAAGTGCATCGGCAAGTTTATTCTCCTTTCCCTTGATATGCTTGATATCGAAGTCATATTCACTTAAAAATTCCATCCATATTGTTTGCCTGGCATTCAAGGTCGACTGTTCAAAAATATACTTCAGGCCAATGTGGTCTGTCCTCAATTCAAATTTCTTTCCCATGAGATAATGCCTCCACATCCTCAAGGCGTGAACAATGGTAGAAAGTTCCAAGTCGTGTGTGGCATAATTCCTCTCATGCTCCTTAAGATTTCTAAACTCATATCCAATGACATGTCCATTTTGGGTGAGGACTCCCCCAAATCATTCCTTACAAGCATATGTACATGCCACAAAACTTTCATTTGGGTCAACAATATTTAACACAGACTCACTAGTAAGTAATTCCTTCAACATATTAAAAAAAAATTCACACTGGAGTGTCCATTCAAATTTAGTCCCCTTATTTTGAAAAGATGTGATGGAATGAGAAATCTTAGAGAACCCTACTATGAACCTTCTGTATTAGCCAGCTAATCCCATAAAAGATCTAACGTCTGACACATTTTTGGGTGTTGGCCATCCTCTAATGGATTCAATATTCTATGGATCTACTATTATACCCCACTCTCAAATAATGTGTCCCAAGTAATGGATTTTCTTTTGATAAAAATAACACTTATTCAGCTTGGAATACAACTGATGTTCTCTCAATACCTGCAACACCAATCTCAAGTGATGTTTGTTCTCCTCTTCAGACTTATAATAGATAAGTATGTCATGCGGGAATACTATGAAAAACTTGTCCAGATAATTTTTGAATATGCCATTCTGTAACATCCCACTCTGGCGCACATGCCAAACTTATTCTTTGAGGACACTTGCTCGCAAGTGATCTGGATTTATATGATGATAAAACTTTTCTTTCATTATGATGCATTGAGTTGTATGACATGATGTTTTTACTACCTTGATGTAGATAGGTGCTGCTGACTCAGTTTCGTTGAGTGTGCAGGGTTTCGGACCTGGGGGATGCAGAGGCATCGGTAGAACTCCCTTGGACTCCAGATTGAGTCAGGGAGTGGGGTATTTGACTTGTTCATTTATGATGATATTGTTTCGTTTGATGATATGCTGTTGATTATATGATATGTTGTTTGACATGATCTGACATGATGGTTGATG
>ML783184.1:288264-308721 GCA_009831015.1 Picea engelmannii
AAAAAAAAAAAAAAAAAAATTTTAGCACCTGTTACTAGAATGATCGTCGTAACGAGGCGGTTCGTTACACATTCATTAAGAACATGAAGACAACTCGTGCATTGGTCATTCCAAACGTCACCACTACAAATTCATAATGCCCATACCTGGTCCTAAAGGTTGTCTTATGGATGTCTTCTTCCTTTATTCTTACCTGATGGTATCCTTCCCTCAGGTCAATCTTTGAAAATATATTTTCTCCTCTTAGCTGATCAGAGAGGTCATCAATTCGGGTTAAAGGATACTTGTTCTTTATAGTGTACTTGTTCAACTGTCGAAAGTCAATAAACAACCTCAAGGTTGCATCCTTCTTTTTTACAAAAAGTGTTGGTGCTCCCCAAGGTGAAACACTTGGACGTATGTATACTTTCTTCAACAATTCTTCCAATTGCATTTGTAATTATTTTAATTCTGGTGTGCTAATTCTGTAAGGTGTTTTTGACACTAGGGTAGCTCCTTACACTAAATCAATTGAGAAATCTATATCCCTTATTGGTGGCAATTCGGGTATTTCCTGGAATACATCTTCAAATTCCTCTAGCACCAAGAAATATTTGAGGCTTGGACCCTTTTTATCAACTAGTTCCTCCACATGAGATGTATACAGTTGACATCCTTTTCTAAAACATATTTTCAGCTGCAAGGCCGAAATATCCCTTATAGAGATGGGTCTTGGAACTCCTTTAACAATGCTTTGTTTTCAATTTCCATCAAGACATGTAAATGTCTTGTTATGACAATATAGGACAACATGATACTTTTCCAACCAATCCATCCCCATCGGAACATCATAAGACCCCAATGGTATGATATTTAGATCAGTACTAGTATTCACACCATTAAGACTTATGGAACAACCTTTGACCATATCATGCATTCTTCTTTTGGTTCCAGTGGATAACTGAACCAAAATTGCTTTTCCAAGTTTACTTTTCTCCAAATGTAATCTATCCACTATCTTAGGATCAATGTAACAATGGATTTTTCCTGAATCAATCAAAATAACAACAGGATGATTTATGATCTTACCTTCCACCTCGATCATATTGGACTGGTACTCTTCTTATCAATCATTTAAAGTTGCATAGATTCTTCCCATATATCCGACTGTTGTAGCCTCTTGGATGTTGTGCATAGTATTTACTCTATTCTTTCTGTGTGGGAAATCCTTGTACAAGTGATGTTCTTTGCATCCCCAACATTGGATTGTTGGTCTTCCCCTTTTTCCCAAGGAATCTTCCTTCTTGAAATCCCCTTTAGCATATTGATCTTGATGATCTCTATTTGGCTCATTCCTATTGAAGGGAGGTTTGAATCCTTTCCTCCTCTGATCGGACTTTGCATTCTTCTTTCCCTTCCAAGATTTCTACAAGGATTGTCTTCCCTGGCCTTGCCCGTACAGGTATTTAGCCTTCCTAATGGCCTAAGTCAAGGTCTTGGGTTCATCATACTTGATATTTTCCTTATATAAGTATGGAAATCCACTTAGAAATATCTGCATTTTCACCTTCTCCTCACCAGTGAACCTGAAATACTTTAACAATACCAAGAAATTCTTCTCATATTCTGCCATAGTCATTCTTCCCACCCTAAGTTCAAAGAACTCCTTCATTTTCTTGTCATAGAAATTCTCTGAGGGGTACTCCTTTTGGAAGTACTTCTTGAACTATTTCCAAGTGATCATAATTTCATCAACATTCTCCACTTGCTTCAGTTGGTCCCACCACACTACAGCTTTCCCATGTAAACGCTAGGTGGAAATCCTGGCTTCCAGGTTTGATGAATAGTCATGCAAATGAAAATATATTAGGAGCCCAAGAAACCATGCTTTGGCATCATATTCCCTTTCTCTTTCACCATCGAAGGAAGGTGGCTTGAGCTTCCTCAACTCTCCCTGAAAACAATCTACCTCTTGTTTCCTTCTTTGGTGTTGGACAAGAGACACTTCTGGACTGCTTACGGGATCATCTAATGCATACACATTTCTTCTTGAGTAAGGAGGTGAGTGGTGTCCATGAGCTCTGCTAGCACTTCTAGAATAACCAGCTCTTCCACGAGCATCTCCTCTTTCATGAAACCTTCCTTCTTCCTCTTATCTTGAGTTTGATCCCTTCTTCGTTTGCCTCTGCAACTGATTTAAGATCTGCAACACTGGAGCATTTATCTGGATTTTATCTCTCATCAGTCTCTCGTTGTCTACTTTGCAGCTCTCCACTTCCATCTTCAGGCTTCTTACTATTTCTATTAACGTTTCTTGCTCTACTTTTCCCTTGCACCCATTGGACTTTGTCTCCACATTACCAATAATGGCATTCTAGAATCAGCCTCCTTTTCATGACTGGAGGCTTCCTCGCCTTCTTCCATTTCCTCAATACGCATCCTTAGATGATGCTCTTAAGCCTCCTAATTATACAAAATGTGCAAGTGACCATTTTTTTATAAGTATGAGTATGATAGGAAAAACAAATTGCCAAACCATGCTACAAGTCTCTTTTTTTTTTTTTCATGGAAATTATATCCCCATTCTCCAAAAATAACAATGTCCTTTTATCCTTGGCTGACATAGAGTTTCACCTTGCGCAAGTGATTCCTTCAAACCACCTCCCTAGGTGATCACGACTAGAAACCACGACTAAATCCTCCCTTATCACTTTTCTGTATTGAAGACAACCAAATATGCCCTTAGCCCTAATTTCTTCAACTCTCGAACTACATACGACCATGGTCATTACCCAATGCTTAGCTGGATTTTTTTTTTCCAGAGCTTTGGGACTTTGGGACATTCAACAAGGACCAGATCAACGGTCCTCGTCCTCTCTCATGATCGATGATCGAGATCCACTTCAGGACTCTGCGCTTAGGGAGTCTCAAATTTTCTCACTTGCGTCCTCCCAGAATGCCTTTACCTAGAGTTCCTGATTTGTTGACAAGTGTCCTCCCACAAATCAATCACTGTGAAACGTTTTGGCACTTCGGGCTTCATAATTTTCAAACTTTCCTCCTGCATTTTCTCCCAGAGTGATTTCACCCGAAGTCGACGATCCTTCGACGCGTAACCTATGGAATTGACAGTTGATATATACTCTAGCATTCGGGAGTTTTGAAGCAATGCAACCTAACACACCTTTCCCTTCTGGGGTTCCTAGTCTTTCGGACTGCACAATCTATCACCACGTGACGAAATGTTGGAAGTGGACACGTGGCCCAATCAGGAGGGCGACACGTTTCACATTCTAATTGATGTTTCAATGTTCCAAATGCCCAAATATTACTGACATGTGGCACACATTCCATGTTTCCACGTCATCCCAGGTGAAATCATCGTGCCTCATCACTTTGAATCTTCGGGCTTCAGGGCTTTGGGAGTTTTCAAACTAGCACACTTTCAATTCTCTCAAACTTCAAATTCATGAACTGCCCAATCTGTGGCCATGTGTCCTCCTGGATCGGATGACCAATATTTACTTCGGGTCTTCACCAGGAGTCCATGGATCTGCTCCACATTTCCTCCTAAATCTGATGGCTATGATTTATTCAGGGCTCCGGAATTCAGAGATCTCAAATTTCAAACTTATTTGGCCCCACTGGATTTTATCTGAATTCATGGATATGGTGACGTGTGGATCTCATCATCTCAATGGATGATATCTTCTCAGATGATTAGACGGTTGAGGTTTTCTCTGACTCTCCAGCTCTCTGGGCTTCAGGAGTTTCAAACCTGAACTGAAAACCTCTCGAACAGATTCCTCTGGAGTTACTAATCTGTTGAAACATAATCTCTTGGCGATCGACAGTTAGGATCTACTTTGAAAGATCCGACGGTCATCACTTACTTCGGGTATCTGGATCTCCAGGCTTGGGGAGTTTCAAAACTCAACTTCTCCTCGCTCGCTCTTTCACAGAGTGCTTTCACCTAGAGCACACAATCGATTGAGGCATGTCCTCTTATGGATCGATGACCCCCAACTACTTCAGCTATTTAAAGTTTCGATGTTCGATATCTAACCTATCACATCACTGGATACCTTTCAATTTCTAGGAGCATGCATTGGCGGTTTGGAGTAACCCACTATTTGCCCTGAAATTCTCTTGATGTTGACACGTAACCCCTCAGGGAAACCATGGTTTGGATTGCGGGACCGCCTTGGGAATTATATCCCATGCAACTCGGTTCCCTGCAATGCCTGTTGTCTGTTGATCTCTCTCTCTCCAAGGGTGTTATTAGATAAATCGGTAGGTGCAGACACTAATTGATCTCCCTAGATCCACCTAGATCTATAACAAAACACACCAGAACATGACACTTTGCTTAAGTTTTGGATATTGAATTTATTAACTAAAGAGGGATAGGTGACATACTGTTTAAACACTACTTCCTCTCGCCATCGCCATCCTAGCTCTGTTCCAACACTCATACAATGATGATCCTACAAAATAACGCAACCAACCAAAGTGATAGTAATAGCATAAACTCAATATAAACCTATGTATGTGATCAAGGAATCATACAATAAAACACAACAAGCTTTATAGGAAATAATCATATTACTGTATCATATTAAATGTGAAAGAGAGATTACAACCATGGCCTTGATGTTGTAAGGTCCCTTCCAACTATCCTTCGTTCGCCACACACTTCCACTCCAAGAATTTTGAGAGCATAGATCTGATAATATTCACAATCTATCTTGACAAAATGGCTCATCTAGTGAAGCTAACAATCTCCAAAGCTCAATCCAATCCAAGCTAATCCCCAAAACCTAATCTCATCCAAGCCAACTTTCTCCATGAGAGATCCTCTCTTTTTATAATCTTAAGAGGATAAGGTGAGGAGGTTAGGATGATCCCACCAAATCATGAAAGCAAGTAAGATCTAAGCCATTTGGATGCCACCTCACCATATAAATTTCTCCTTCTAGAAGCATCAAGAAGATGCTCGTTTTTCCCACGTATGAGCATTCTTGCACCCTGCTTATAGAGAAAACTGCGAACCTCTCGCAACCTAGCTATGGTGCATCTTGCAAGAATAAGGCATTCTCACACCCTAGCCATAGTGCAACATGTGAAAATCATCTTTAATAGGGTTTTCATAAAGGAAAATGCAACTTCTTTTCTTAGGAAAAGTTCTTCTCCCTTCTTTCTTCAGGAACTTAGGCCACTGACCCCTCTGAAGACTACATACATGTTTACATCATTAAAATTCATAGGGATGATGAAAATAATGTGTAACAAAGGGGATCTTTCGGTCCCGACTTTTAACCTTGCTTCCTTTTCATCGGACGACCCATGTTTACTTGTCCTCTGATTCAATGATTCCAAATCTCCCCGATCCTACAGTGGAGATTACTCCTGAATTAAAAAGGAATGGTCACGATCCTTCGAACCCTCATAGAGCTTCTATGGCATTTCATCTCTTGCGTAGCTTCTGAAACACCATTCCTCCTGAGCTTTTCAAATTCCCGGTTAGAGTTTGATCTCAACCACGAGATTCTAACCAATAGACCTGGCCCATACTAGCTCAGTGTTTCAACTAGAAGCTATGATACAAAACCATAACATACCCAACCACCCATAGGATGAGTACGCTACCTGCAAACCCGCCCTCAAACTTATTTCTCTTACAGATACCTTCTTTAGTCATTAAGGATGAATAAGATAATAGATTTAACAACATACACAACAATATCTAGCAAACATGCATAATCTAAAGATTATGTTAAATGATAATTAAATATACGCATTGGAAATACATTCATACACATGTAGATGATAATTAAATTACACAGCGAAAATACATTCATACACAGGTAGGGATATCACGACATAGTGCACTTATCTTTATGAAATATGAAACCAACTGGCTGCAGACCAAGGACGTTCCACCCAACCATAGACACCCCTGCTCCAATATCTCAACAACAATGTCACCCTCGAGCCAAGTATATGAATCGATAAGGACGGTTCCAGAGTGTACTTGGGTTCCCAAACCATTCATCTCTCAAGCTCTCATAGGTTTCTTGACACCCACAACAATCCAAGTACCCATCTCTCTTCTACCCAGCCTGTGCCACCCGAGATAATGGACCTCCACCCTTCTCTTCCACGTAGTCCCTTGGGCAGTCCTTCTCTTTCCTTCTGGGGATTCCAACACTACTGGTCCACAATCTCAATGTTGGAACTCTCAGGACTCACAGTTGTGGGAAAAATAGGGCATAGGCCAATGCATTTCAGACATGCATGCCCCAGGTCATGGTTGGATCACACCAACGACCACTACAACCAACTATCTTGTGTCTAATTCTTCAACAAATCCATTTCCTTTATCTTTTCCAACCAAGACGCAGGTGAGGATGGGTCGATGAATGGGTCAGAAAGTGCATGGGAGTGCATGCAAGGGAGTGTGTGAGGGAAGAATGAGTGAGTGAACGAGAAATCAGCGACCAAGTCATCAGTCCAAGCCCCCCATCAGACCAGAGGAAGTTTTAAGTAACCTCGTGGGGAAAACAAGAACCTCCTGGACTTTCCCAAGAATTTCATGTAACTAATCCCCTCCCTTTGACAAAAAGGGTAAGAAGAAAATAGGAATAACACTTAGTCCCTCAAGCTCCCTCTCTTGTGGAATCATAGCCCCCTATAACTCTAGTCCTTGTCCGTCTAGTAGCAAATGATGTGTTTATTATTATTAATGATCAAAACATTACGTTTCTTGGGCATAATGGCCCTTCAATAATTGTCTAGGCACTCTGTCCTCTCAGCATTGTAACAATACATTATTTAAAATGGGGGTTAAAAACCTAGGGTGTTACAAGAAAGAAGAAAGGAAGTTCACGGAGGGACTTGAGCAAAGTCAAATGTTATTGTTGTAACTAGTTGGGACACCTTGATTCTCATTGTCTTGAGAGGAATAAGAAGAAGAAGTAATTAGAGGGGCCTGAGATAGCTGCTACAATATCCATGGAGAACTTTGCTTCCAAGTATGATAGGGAATTTTCTTTGGTTACCCTAGTTTCCAATGTTAGTAGCATAGGATTTGGAGGTGATATTAGATGGGTTGTTGATAGTAGAGACTCTTTCCACATGACAGGAATCTGGAAAGTATTTATAATTATCATAGAGACAGTTCCTCACCAGCATGTTGTAAATCAAGGTGGTATGGCGCGGTTTGTACATGGAGTTTGGAGGGTTAGATTCCAACTCGAGTATGGAGAATTCATGGAGATTTATGGAGTTCTCTTTGTTCCAGGGTTGCAATTTAACTTTCTCTCAGTCTCAGCCTTGGAGGATGTAGGACATTGTACATTTTTCAAGAGGGAACATGTCTTTATCTATAGGGAGGGATCAGACCTAGTGGAACTACAACTAATCGGTGATCGGGTGGACAAGTTGTATATGTTGCGAGGACAACCTTTAGTGTATGATTCAATGTTGGATGAGGAGCATGAGGAGGCTCCTGAGACTACGGTGGGCCGAAGGATTTAGTCTTGCATTCTAAGAGAAGAGAGCGAGTCTCTTTCGAGCACCGACAAAAGGCTCAACTAGTGTGGTCGCACCATTGCTCATAATAGAGTGGATTCTCCAAGGAGCTCAGGGTTCCAGGTAGCTGTCAGGAGAAGATATTCTAGTTTGAGTTCTATGAAGGTGTTAAGGATGGCTCCAGGTTCATAGGGAGCTCCTACTGAGCACAGTGTGATGGGACCATATGATGGAGATGGTAGCGAGTACATCCCTTGCTAAGTGGGAGAGTTAGCTTTTTAGCTTGGGAGGTATTCTGCCTTTTTTGTCTTTTATGTAGATGTTACCTTCTCTTGACACTACTATGCACTTAACTTTGTAATGGGTTTTCATAAAGTAGTAAAGTGGTTCATTTATTAAAGTGACTTTTTAATAAGGTCTACCTTCTAATTTCAAAATAACTTTATTTCAGAAAGTCCACTTACATGATAAAGTGAAACATACTTTAATATTTTAAGTGATTTATTTTGGAGGGAATAAATAATAGCCCTTGATCTTGTAAAGGCAAGATTAGATCTTGGCCTTTGGATTTAGGGTTGGGGAAGGTGAAAAGACACTTTGGAGGGAAAATGTCATTTTCATATTTATAAAAGAATGCATTGGGTAGTGTGCAAGACACATTGAGAGAAGGAGCTTCATAGGTTTCTTAGTAAGCTAGAGTGAGGAAAGAGGGTAGCAAGGAGGGAACATTTTCCAATAGAGCTAGGGTGCAAATCCCAATCAAGGATTTTTGCTTTTGTGTGTTGCTTTTTTTTTGCTGGTACATGTCTTACTGTATGGATCCATACATGTTGTACAACAACAAACTTGGGCACATAAATCGAGGCATCTTGCTGCACGCTTTTCGAGGTAGATTTTTGGATTTTTCTAAAGGAGGTTGGTCGTACATGAAGAGGGTACAAAATCTTGTTTTGGGCACATTTTACGAGGTGTAGGTTTCAACAAATATCTACAGTTGTATGGACTATGGCGCAAATTTCAAGATAGATTTTGGTGAGACAGATTTTGTGTTGTAAGTGATTTTTCTCTTGGATGGAAAAGTGTTATTGTTGTTGTTATGTACTTCCCTGAAGCTGAATAATAGAATCTCTCTCTCTCATTGGGTTTCCCCACATTGGAGTTTTCCCTAACATTTGCCTAAATTTTTTAGTTATTCATGGGTGATTGAATGTTGATCATTTTGTTTCTTTCTGCTGCATAATTTCTTAGCAATGTGTATTTCTGCTTATAGTAATTTCTAAATGTGAGTTTTAGAAATTTCAGAGTTCATGCAAGAGAGTTATCTCTAGGTTGCTAAGTGTATGACATAATATTAGCTTGCTGATTTTTGTCATTAAAATTTACCCTTAGCACCTAAATTCAATTCTTTGTTTGATTTTCCATAAGACCCTTAAACTCTTTTAACCTCTCAAAGAGTTCATATTTCTTCGAGAGGAAATATATACATGTATTTCTCTAGAAGTCGTCTATAAATGAGACATAGTACACATACTTTCCTAGTGATGGAATTGATACAGGTCCAAACACATCACTATGCACCAATTGTAAAATTCCCTCTGTCCTTGATGCACTAGAGGGGAATCTTACCCGATTCTTCTTCCCATATACACAATATTCATAGAAATAAAAATAGAGAGAGAATGATTCATCAAACTTCAACCATACCTTTACCATCTAATATTCGAAATCCCTTCTCTTCGATATGTCGCAACCTTTGATTCCACAATATAGTCTTTTCTCCAGAAACTGTACGAGTTTTTTCTTCTTTGATTCTAATATCAATAACAATGGAACTATTACACCCATCACTAATAGTGATTCCCTACATTTTATATAAAGTTCCAAACCAACCTCCCTTCAACAACACCTTTTTTCCTTGAACCATCCTACAGGTTTAAATTTCTCAAACACAATTTTTACCCCTGCATCATCCATTTTTCTTACAAAAATAAAATTTATGTCCAATCCTAGCATGTGAATAACACTAGGGAGTGTTCTATTCCTTCCATCAATGATATTCCACTTGATTTTTCCTCGTCCTATGATTTTGGTTATTAAGTCATCACTTAGGAAAATGTTACCTCCATCATACATTTCATATTCATAGAACTACTCCCTATGGGGATGCATATGAAAGGATGTCCCTGAGTCAACCAACCATGCCTCGTGATATACATGTGAGCTTGAAGAATCCAAGTATACATCCCCTCCTTATTATATGGAGGATTTTCCTTTTGTAGAAGGAGCATCTTCAGATCCCTTCCATGTCCCAACATTTTTTAATCTACATTGTTTCTTGTAGTTTCATTCTTTTCCACATCTCCAGTATAACTTTGCAAACTTTCAGGGAGATTTAGATATACCCTTATATTTGGATCTCCCACTTGAGCATTTAGATCTATTTCTTTCCAAGGAGAATCCTCTTTCCTTTTGCAAATAATGCATTTGTGCTATGTCTTTCCATGTTCTTCTGCAACTATGGAAGGACATAGCACAACTAGACTATCCCATGAATCTCGTAAATATCACAATAAAGTCATACACTTATCTTCATTAGAAATCTTAATATCAACAAAAAATAGTTGAATTACCACAATATTGAAGGTGTCTAGATTCTCTGTCACCGAGTCTCCATTTTTCATCCTCAGGTTATACAACTTCTTCTATAGGAACAATTTTTTTACCAGGGTGTTTGAGTGATAGAAATCCCCTAACTTATCCCATGATTCCTTTGTTGTATCTTCCCCTTGGACATTTAATTATATTGAATCTAAGAGACACAACCAGATTTTACTCTAAACCTTCCGATCCAACTTTTCCAATAATTTTTGTGGCATTCCTACACTTGCAGTACCTGGATCCACAACGATCCATTGATGTTTTTCCACCAAAAAATATTTCATCTTGAGCTTCCATAGCTCAAAACTTTTCCCATTAAATTTCATGATCTCTATTTTCAAACTGACTTCAATTTCTTTTCACATGAAGAATTGATACTTTAGATCTCCAACTATAACAAGGTTTACCACAAACCTTAGCCAAAACCCCTCACCACATAAGAGTCCCTTTGAAGCCAATAATTGATCTGATACCACATGTAGATTTTAACATTGTCTAATTAATTACTACAAGCATATTCTTAATAAACACATAAAAGATACAATGGCACACACACACACACATTACACATATATTTTACCTTTGAAACCCAAACCAAGAAAACCAACAACATGTTTAGCGTTGAACTTATAATCTTCTATTGATCATGACTTCATTGTTTACAATATAATACATATATAGGATCCCACAATATCCAAAACACGTAATTCATTGACATAGATTTCTCAACAATCTTAACCACTTAACTGGAATTAGAAAACCATCGACAAAAACAAGGTGTGAAAAAATCATTAAAAATAAACACAAAAAATGAACAAATTTCGGAGATCCTACCCCGAAACCCCCCTAAGTCTAATTTTACAAAAAATATAACACATATCAAGCAACCAATTTATTTTCATAATACATAATACATATATCTACTCTTAAGATATACCTCAAAGATAACATAAGTGAGATGAATAACTTCATATTTGTATCAACATTTTTTTATCTAAACTAGGCTCATATCAATTTGATAGATATACATATCTCATTCCTTGATTTATAACATTTTTTTATCTAAATAAAAATCACTAGGATCATATCAATTTGATAGATATACATATCTCATTCCTTGATTTATACCAACGATATAGTGATATTATCTACATTTGATTTTCCTAGACTATCTTAGAAATTGGAGAAATTGTGCTCTTAAAGGTTCGAACTGCTCGAATAATGAGGGACTATCCATTGAACGATATAGTGATATTATCTACATTTGATTTTCCTAGACTATCTTAGAAATTGGAGAAATTGTGCTCTTAAAGGTTCGAACTGCTCAAATAATGAGAAACTATCCATTGGTATTGAGAACTATATGCCAAGTTTTTGTCATCATAATGGTTTATTTTGAAGGGCATATATTGAAATTTGAGAAGAACTAATATCATAGTAAAACATCATTACAAAACCATGGTGTATGCACTAAAGGGTTCTGATTTCACCATTTGAAATTCCATAGGCAACAACTCAAATGAAAGTGGCGAAAAGTGTGCGATGCATATGCCTAGCAATCGGTCAAATCCATCCTATTTCCTAATTGAATTATGATTTCTGACAGATTTAGAGGTAATAATAGGTTTGTCATTGCGGGATTTATTGTCTCGACATATACATAGGTTGAGTTCTTCTTTTATTTGTCATAAATTATTATTCTCGAAGTGTTAAACGCGTATGTTCAATAGCTAGGGTTTATGGAGGGACTCATCATTTTTTCCTAGCTTAAATTTATCTTTTGGCCGCTTCTATGCTATGAGGCCTTAATTTTCTCCAATCTTCTATGATTTTCATTCTAGAAGTTGGGAAAGTGCGTCGGTTGTGGTGTACTCTTTGTTATTGATTAAACTATAAATACGCCTTAGTATATCATCCATTGGTGAGGATGATTGAAATATCATGTAAAATTTATTTGTATTTTTGTGACTATGCCCTTTACTAAAGAAGAGTGAGGATGCTTGAAAAATTATCTATTATTTGTATTTTTGTGACTATGCCTATTACTAGAGTGAGGATGCTTGAAAAATTATTTATTATTTGTATTTTTGTGACTATGCCCATTACTAAAGGAGTGAGGATGCTAGAAATTTTTGTTTGTAAAGCATATTAAAAAAAAATCAAAAATTGTTTTGAAAATATTGAAAAAATGAAATAGTGAAGGCTTTTATATGTATTTTGGGCACAACATTATTATGGTAAGAAGAATATCATAATAAGATCAAAATTTTATTTCGCTTCTTATATTAGAAATGGAATAAAGGGGTCTAAGGACAGTTGTGCTTATGTGTGATTGTGCATAATTTATTGGATGCTTATGTTATTTTTTTGTCTATTATTTTGACACTCATTTAATTTGGCAAGAAAATCAAGTACGCATCACTCATGTGTTCATGAAAGATAATGATGATTGCAACTAGGAATTAAAAAACTAGGAATTAAAAGCATGTAATGAGAGAGAAAAATGTCCCTCTATTCTTTTGAAACTTTAAATTGATCACTCGATTATAAACCATTGAAATTGAACATTGAATTGTATAAAGTTTAAAATGCCAAAACCCTTTCAAGTCAAAAATTAATTGTGAATGATATCACCAAGACCTAACTAAAATTTTAATAAGGAGAGCATGTGAGTCATCAAATTCAAGTCATTGTAATAAGACTTTAGGGTGCATGATCAATAGTAACTAACTCCCTAAGGGGACATAAAATCAAGGAAGCATCGTATACAAGAAACAAGTGAAAGCGAGCGAGTACAAGCTAGTGTGACAACAACAAGCGAGTGTGAGAAAAATGAAAATTGGGTAAAGCATGGAAGTTTACTAAATGTCTCTCATGAAATCAAGGAATTGGAAGAGTACAACCATGAATTGAAAAATCGAAATAAAACACTCGAGTGGATATTAATACAAAAGAAAAACATAATTGATCACATGGTTGATACATTATATACAACAAATGATATTATCAAAAAGGTTGATGCAAGTTGTGACACACAAGATATAATAGAGAATATTGATGGAACATGTGATATAGAAGAGCTAATAAAAAATATTGATGAAACATGTGATACAAAGGAGCTTATCCAAAATGTTGACTGAGCATGTTATACAAATGAGATCATACAAAAAATTGATGCAACTTGTGACACACAAGGAATAATACGGATGGTTGATGTTAATTGTGATATAAAATGCATGATAGTTGGTACAAAAGACAAAAAATCTATGTAATATTCCATTCAATTGATGGAGGAAATATTTATCGAAGATGAATCCCAAGAAGAAGAAAAAAAAGATAGCATCAATACTAGCAAAAGTAAATTCCAAGAAACGAAAGAACAACGTCAAGATTCATAAAATGAGCTTTCCTAGATGGTTTTTGGAACTTGAGAAGAGTTGTTGTTAAACAAAGATCCACATGGCTTAGGATATGAAAAAGGAAACATCTTTCATATCCTATATTACTCCAAACCACTTCAGTTTGTGACTGTAGGATTTCTTGAAGAAGTGAAGAATATTGATAATATGTGCCAACATTTTTATATATATGGTCACTTGGAGATGTAGTTTTTTTATCTCCATCCTTGTCTTCATTGTGGGAAGAAAAATCACCTATCTGAAAAGTGTCGAAAGAAAAATAAGAGTAAGAAAACAAATCATTATGGATGGATTAATTCATGGAGATGGAATCAACAAGTAAAGGAGCTCCATAAGTCTCACCGTCGAGTTAAGACAAAGGTAAAGCCATAGTTTCATGGAGAAATGACAAAAATAAAAAAATATTTCAAACAACTATTCCAAATGATTTTGGGCATGATCCAGGTGCAATTGCGAAATTAAAACATAAATCAAAGATGGTACTCTCCACATATCAAGGGGGGGATAAAATTGATAAAAATGATACTCTATTATACCTTCAAGGGGGAAATGAACATGGTTAATGGTAAACCAACAAAAACCACACATAAAAAATACAAAGGTCAAGCCTGGATCCCTTCAACCATGAATCATTAAATAATGGAAGAATAAAAAGATAAAACTTGGATCCCTTCAACAAACTTCTCACCTTGTACCTAACAAGGGGGAATATCATATATCAGTGATGATAGTTAGGATTCAATATTTGAAATCCTAGAAATCATAAAAATAAATCAACATTTGGGAATTCTACCATAACAAATGGTCTCCTCAAATCAATCAACTATTGAAATGATAATCAACATAATGGGAATGTTTATATAGGATGATTGTTCACTTCTAGATGAACTATTCAACATCGAGATATTGGTAGTTCTTTAGGCATATCTTCATTGAAGCTCATTTTAGTAGCTTCATAATGAAGATCACACCAAATATTGTTTCCTTATTGGTACAATTATTTTGACTTTTGATTGAGGGGGGGAATGTTAGATTATGATTCCCTAGATAATAAAAAAGTTTGAGAACACTTACTTATGAGTTGTAATCCTTATCTATTGACAAGGTGTTGTCATTATCAACTAATGAGTTCTCAATTAGATATAGATCTATAAGTATTCCAATTCATGTACTATATTTCATATCGTGATATCAATACAATGTAAGAGAATGACATAAATCACTTTCCTCCAATTATTGTCTTTTCTAGCTTGTGTTAATTCTTAACCGGTTTCATGACCTTGTTGTAGGATGATGATCACAAATATGACACAAATAATGCAAATAAATATAATATTCAACATAAATGACAAATTGCATTGAATTTAAGAAAACAATAAAAGACGAACTAATGAATATTTAAACTAAGTTCTAGTTTTTTAAATCTTTTCAAAATTTTCAAGAATATATGTATATAGAGAGAGAGAAAATGAAAGAGTATCATGCTACTAATCTCTAATTGGAAGAGAATTTTTTCAATTTCATTGTCAAACAAAATTGACATAATAAAAAAATCGAATTGGATAGTGGAGAAATTTATATTGATTAATTGTCCAATGTTCATGGATTCTTTGTATTCACTAGTCAAGAAACCAAATGTCTCTCAAAAATAAAATAATCTTTTCAATAACATTAACCCATCAACATATTATGTTTAATTTTTGCTAAATTTTATCAAATATTAATTTATTTTTTTAAATTGCTAAAGTGATCCCTCTATTACTTCAATACCTTTTAAGAAACTCGTGTTGGAAAGATTCATATTCAATCAAGTATTGTTTTTTTTTTAAATCTCTAAAGTGAACCCTTTGTTACTTCACTACTTTTAAGAAACTCTTATTGCAAAGATTCATATTCACACAATTTTTATAGTTTTAAAAAAAATAAAAATAAAAAAAGTTGATCACAATTTTTTGTTCTCTCTAATGAAGTATAAATCCAAATCATGATAAGTTTTTTCTCTAACGTAAAAATAGATAAGTGATACTATTTGGACGTCTAAATACCAATACGTAGTTACAAACCCAAAAAGGCACAAATGGCATGGAATATGAAAGGATAATTTTTAAGCTCTTTAGAAAACCAAGGCATAGGTTTCTAGCTCAGTATTATCATTTCATTATTTAGAAGTATATAGACACTCTAGGAAATCATCTAATTAGATGGTATTTCATCATGATAAAACTTTAAATTTTGATTATTTCATCATGATAAAATTAGATTTTTTATATTAGAATTGAAATATAAAATAAAGAAAATTAACCTTTTTTTTATATAAAGAGAAATTAATATATATATCATCCATAAACTATCATGGATATTCCATTAGATAGTTCGTCACAATAGATTTAATAAAATTATTGTAATATTTACTATGAAGGTTAGTTTCCATAGATCTCATATTCTTTAATTAGTGGTATTTTTCTGCTTAAATGTATGAAATAGATGAAATGAGAAAAATAGAGAAAATAAGTAAATACTCACAAACCATCCACAAATAAAAACAAGATATAACTTGGGAAACCCAATGGGAGAAAATCCATCTATAAGGTGAGGTTGCTTTGCTCTCTTTTCTTCAAATGCAAGTACCACTACAAGAAGAACACCTTTTGGAGGTTTTTATGGAACCTCCCCAAAAAAAATATCCCTTAGCATTTTATAGTCAAGGTTGTTAGTGATGGCCAATGATAGAAGTTTTTTATGACGATTTTGTTTTTTAGTGCACCTTTTAGGACTATACGTACTGGTGCGCATCTAAAAATACCACACCGATGCACCTAGATTGACCATGTGCATGGGTGCAACTAATTTGACAATGTTAATTGATGCTCCTAAGTTGAATATGCACACCGGTGCTATTACAAAACATAACACCCTCGTTCTTAACAAATAAAGAGCATCGATAAAAAATATTAATATATACTACTAAACTATTTTTGGTGCTCCCCCAATAGAAAAGAACAATGGTGCGCCCCTAATAACAAAGAGCACTAATGTTCTCCCCAAAAACAAAGTGCATTGGTGCCCCAAAACATAACACCATGATGCTTCCAATAATCACTATTAATATGAAATACTAAAATATTAATGTTTATATTATAAGAAATTAAATGTATTGCGGTCATCCATAATTAAGGGATTTATCCCCTATGACCTTGTGTCAAGTCACAGTAGAGCAAGACCAAAATTAGAATATAGAACCTACCCTCATCTATATCAATGCATACAAGGAATAACTACTTTTATAAAGGGAGAGAGATAAATAAAGAAGGAGAGACTTCACACCTTCAATCCTTCGTTCAATGTTGATCCCTACTCTCACTTCTTGAAGCACTCCTGATCTCTGTCAGAACTAGTCTATAATAGCAAAACCAAAAATAGACTGCTACAAGGTAGTTATACATTCAAATAGAATATATCATGTGCATAAATTCAACCATATATAAAATGCATTAGCATATAACATTAAAATGAACCAATAAACACACAATATGAGGGAAAGAGAACTCTTTTATTGATAACAATGTGAGAAAGGTAGTTACAACCTAATCTAACCTTCGATATTGGTTGAGAGCCAACTACACTAGGTTATTCCAAGGGCCTTCAAGCATAAACTCAATATTGAGGCTATTCCTTGGATAACTCAACAATAATAGGAACACACCATGTAGTTATATAGAGAAAGGAAGGAACATTGGAAAAGGAGTTTCCAGGTATGAGATGCTACTGAGAGAATGAAGGGATCTTAGGGAAGCTTGCTAAAATTTTGTGAGTGTGATCTTGAACTTTAGTTATACCCCTCATCAATGCCCTGAATGGTGCATTTATACCATACTTGATAGGTTAAGGAGCTTGAATTTTGTTGGGCATGGGATTATGGAGGTTGGGAAATGATCCCAACCAAAATTCCTTCCCGAAAAAGCAGATTTTTTTTTTTTTTTTTAGGGAATTCACAAGATTCAAGCTAGCAAGGCATGCATGTTCTCATGTTGCACAAAGGAAACCCATGGATATAATAAAAATTCAAGTTTTTTAGGTGAATTTGATGAGGGAATTTTAGATTTTGATTAGCAAGCTAGGGAAAGTGTTGGAACATGTCACAAATGGATAGGTGTGGCAATTTTTGAAATAACACTCCCCAATAACAAGTTGCCCCGGTACTCACCCAATAACAAAGTGCATAAATGCTCCCCCAACAAAAAATATCACTATTCCTTCCCAAATAGAAAATAACACCAGTGCTCCCCCAATAACAAGACACATCGGGGTGTCCCCAATAACAAAGTGCACCCATGCATCCCAAAGTTCATTGGTTCTCATATAACAAATGCACCAGAAAATCAATTTTTAAGCAAAATAAATTATTTTAAAAACCACAAACCTTCCATGGTGCACTTAGAAACCAATATATCCCTAGTGAGGTATAGTAAAAATCATGCACCAATGCATATTACTATCGAGTGCATTGTTAAAGGGTAAAATTAAAAAAATTACCAAATCGAATCAATGCATTGAAACATACAACAAAAAAATGGAACAAATTTTATATTTTCAAAATGTATGTGTTTATAAATTAAAACCATAATCATTATTTCATTTTTTTTCCAAAATTTAGAGGGGAGACTTGTGCAAGAAGAGATTTACAAGCAAAGACTTTGGAGTGGATACATTTTTTTGATGAGCCAAATTTACATACGGATTTGCAGAGGAGAAATTTCAAGCATATCATTTTATTCTATTCATCATCTCAATCTTTCCCCTTTTTTATTCAAACATATTTCAGTGCATTATAAAAAAAAAAAAAAAATGGTTTCACAATTACATTTGGTATTGGAAGCCCTAGATTCGTAGTTGTTTCTCTTAGTTTTCCTCTCTATATTTCACAAGTAGATTTTTTTTTTTTACAAAATAGAGTTTTATAGGTTTTATTTACTTTTATATGGGAAATTTGATATCTATTGCAATGGGATCAAGTTGAGTGTAAGAAGTTTTTGCCCGAAAAATTGGAAAGGGAATGAGTAAGAACGTGCACTCATAAGAATGCATGTGCGTTCTTATGAAGGCGCACTCGTTCCTATACCTAGAGGTTTAGATGTGGTTGAATGTCCATGTCGATTGACATGTAGGTTTAGTGGCAGGAACGTGTGTGCATTCTTAAGAACGTGTGCACAGTCCTAAGAATGCATGCACATTCTTATTGATAAAATTATTTAAAGGGCATGAGCACGGTTAAATTACAAAGTATCATTTCATATGTATATAGCACAAAAGGGATATAGAGAGGGATTCAAACATAAACATCAATAGCATAGGGATATATACATCATTTTATATGTCTATATCACTAACGTCAACATAGTGTAGGTGTCAAGTTTCCTATTTTCTAACCTTTTATGAATTTCAAAATCTACATTAATACTAAAAAGCAAAGGCCCTCCACAAATCATGGTGAGAAAATCCAACTTTCACAAGCCAAAGAATTTTTTCAAACCAACTAGAAAATAATAATATCACTTAACTTTAATCCAACTTTGGACGTGTTTATCTAAAAATGAATAAAGGGATTAATCACTTATGGTGATTATTATCACCTAGTAACTTGTGATTTATCTAATTCAGCTCTTGTATTGAGGGAGGATTAATTTCCTAAGGCAATTAATTAATCTACTCCAATAATGGAGACATAGATTTCTTCTATGCATTTCAATTTGTTAAAATTCTTGAGCCATTGCTATCATGGCCTACTTCATTACTTTTTTTGTCTAGTCTCCTTGATTGAGACGTTGATAATTCTTGACATGGTAAGTCCTTGTTTTCTTAGTATCACTATATAATTCGAATAATGGTTATCATTTTTATTAAGATGTAGTACACTATAGAAAAAGGTATCTATAAAATACATAAGATGAAAAATGGAAAAAAATAATGTAACTGGTGACAAGATATTTGGAGGAATTGAACCTACTGAAATGGAAATTATGACCATTTGGAGGCTTAGATATTATGAAATTCCAGTGCACCCAAATTGAAAGGATCGTTTCGAGGTGGAGAGATAGTGATATTGCAATGAAGCATTTGGAGGCCCATACATCATGAGATTGTAGTACACCCAAGTTGAAATGACCATTTGAGGCGGAAAGATGTGGGATTCTAGTTCACCCTTTGGAGTGTTGGATCAGATCAGATTATGGTTAGGGTGAGATTCTATATTTTCTTGGAAGGGGTGGAGATCAGAAAATGCACCACAAAGAGAACATCATTTGCATTCAACTCATTTACAGTTTTTCTTTTGCAGTTTGTTTTCTTTGCTGCTATGAATTCCCTTGAGGATGATAGAGCATAATAGAGAAGGAATGAGCTTTGATTTCATGAGTCTAAAAATTAATGATATTTAAGTGAGTGGATTAATCAATATCTGTGTGCAGGTTAAATATAATTAGTAATAGAGGAAAAACAACAAGTCATGATAGGTTTCATTATTTTTGACATTATCAAGATCTAGGTCAACATATAAATCTAGATCTAGCTCTATGTCGTATTCTAGCTCATGGTCTACATAAAGATCTGGGTTATAGTCTAAATCTAGCTCTATCTCTATATCATGGTCTAGGTCTATGTCATGATCTATGTCATGGTCATCGTATAGGTCTAGGTCATTCTCTAGGTCTTTCCATGTATAGGTCTTGCTATGTCTAGGTTTAGGTCTAGTTCTTGACATGTCTAGGTCAAAGCCATTGCTTTCCTTGTGATGTAGGGAGGAGGGATGCAGAGAGAGGAAGGAAGAGAGTGTGAGAGGGGGAGAGGGGAAGAAAAAGAGAGTGGGGTAAGA
>ML783184.1:315363-342673 GCA_009831015.1 Picea engelmannii
AGATAGAGTGATAATGATTTTGAGAGGAAGGGGGGAGATAGAGGGAAAGGGGGATTGAGAAATATAAAGAGAGAAATGGGGGGAGAGTATAGGAGAGAGAGGGAGGGGGATATAGTGAGAGTGAGACTAACAATGAGAGAGAGAAAGAAGTGGTAGATGTAGGAGAGAAAGAGAAGAGAGATATTGGGATGGAGGAGGAGAGAAAGAGGGAGTAGGGGGGTATAGAGAGGATGTGTGAGTGTGAGAGGGGGGAAATAGAAATAAAGAGAGGGGGATTTAACAAGGAGTGTTTAAGTATGTGAAAGGGAGGGAGAGGGAGACATAGAAGGGGGAAGAGATAGAATGATAAGAAGGGGAGATATAGAAGGAGACAGAAAGGGGAAATAGAGAGAGGAATATGGGCAAAGAGAATGAGAATGAGACTAACAACTAGGAGAGAGAGAAAGGGTGGAAGAGAGAGGGGAGTGAGGGACAAATGGGTAGAGAGAGAGAAAGAGAGAGAGAGGGAGGGAGAGTGGAATATGGGGGAATAGAGAGGGAGTGGATGTGAGAGTCTAAGGCATGCCAAGGTAAGGTATATCTATATGTATTTCCATGAATTGTTGTAATGTAACCATCTAGCCACAGGCTAGCCACACTAACTTGCAACATACCCAACCACTCCCAAGAAGGGCACCCTACTACAGAAACTCACCTCTTCTAGATCTGATACCATATTGTAACATCCTTGACCACCCAGGTCGGGTCATGCCACCTAAAAAATACATAGGTAGACCATGTTATTGTTTTTAGACTATGGGAGGTGAAGTTCTACATTCAATAGGTTGAATGAAACATGTACATGAAGGGACATACTATTAGATCGACGATTACAATGACTAGTTACCCATGTATTACGGTTGATGGTTGTTTCTTTATATAGATGTTGAAAGTTTAGTGATGTTTCTATGGTAAAGGTATGAGATGGAAGTACCTTGTTGGAATAGAGATAGAATTTTTTTATAAGGAGCTTCTTTAATCCACAAAGGAGCATTTTCTAAAGAGGAAAATTTGTTGAAACCTCTGCTACCAAAGATTAAGACAAGTAATTGTTAAGGGGATTGTTGGAATATGTAACTCCTACTTGTATTAGGTGTGATCACATATGTGGTTGTAAATATTATTGGTCAATATTAGGAAGAGTTGGTATCTACATAGAGAATATGTTCCTAGTTTGTAGGAGGTTGTTGGAACTAGTTGGATTTGAGATATTCTCTCCAACTAGATTCTTCCTAGAATGGCACAAGGTTGAGATATTCAATCAACTAGATATATTTCATGATCAAGGTAGTTTTGTCTATGTTCAAACAATGTTTGTTGTATTTATATGTGTAAAATTACATTTATTGAATAAAGAACTAAACATATTGGTTGATGTTTGTAAATAAGTGTCTACTCTTCTTCATTTTTAATATGTACATTAGATTGAGCATCTTACATTCCTATACTCTCAAATTTAACTAAGAGATTATTCTACTCATTAATTCAACATAGAATGGTAATTTGACAATGTTTTGCTCTCATATTATTTCGCTCAATACTTTAATTGAGAAAAGTAGACATAGGATATTTTAAAGTGTTATTTAAATAAAATGTATAGTATCTTGGCCTCAAAACTGAGAACAATAGACATGGGTTATTATGAAGTGTTATTTAAAGAATGTACATAAAAGTAGCAGGTCTGCAAAGTGAAATAATACCATCTCATTAATAATATTAGTTAACGAGAGTTGTGCTAAATAGTCAACACGAGGCGATATTAAATATTTGGGAAACTCTATTAAATTCATGAGATATCAGAGAGGGGATAGTTGAATGGAGAACCATTTTTTGTTGTTGTTGGTTGTAACATGCAAATTTTAATCCCTATGAACTCTAATGTATTATGTAAATGTGAAATTAGGATGGTGAGTCAATAAAGTTGAAAAGGGGTTGAAGTGCCTAGGAAATGTAATATTTCTATATACATTAATAAAAAATGCATTGTTGCTTGCAAGACGAAAAAGGACAAGAGATAGGGGTATGATTGCACGAGAGAGGGAGATTAAGGGGATAATTATTTTTATTATATTTTATTTACCCGTATTGGTTTTAATTGGGAAAATTCGATACATGAGCTTCTTGGGAGGAAGGCCATGTGGTTCTTGTTTTCATGTAATTATATAAACATCCCTTCTGGGATGATTTTGGGGTTCACTTGTTCATCCATTCACTCTTACACCCTTCTCACTATTTCATTTTTGGTGCCTCATTCTTGCTAAGTCACGTGCTCTTGGTATGGGCATGGAAAAAATGGATATAAGAGGAGATCCATTGCCAGATGGATGTAATAAATTACTAATCATTCCGGGAGGGAATGAATGCACGAGTGCATGAGATTGATGGTAGTTTGGAAAGAATTGTCCACAACTGAGAATCCTTGGAGTTTCCAGCAGGGAGATTTCATGACCAATAGCACTGGAGCCCTGGAGAGAAATGGAACAACCTGAGGGATTGCATGGGAGAGAAATGTGTTCATTTGTTTGGGTTGTGTAGGATGAAGGGGAAAGAGATATGGAAATTATGATTTCTTTTTTGGTTGGGAAACCTGAGAGATAATTAGCCACCTATTGTGTGTTTTAGATTTGGCCTAGGACCCGTCCTTGTGGATTCATAGCCCTGTCTTGGGGGTGACATTATTTTGAGAGTAAACGAACAAAAATGTCTATGGTTGGGAGGAACGCCCTTGGTATGAAGCCATTTGTTGAATGTTTACCTGCAAATATAAGTTCTCTTTATGTTTTATGTATAATGTATATTATGTTGTGTATTTAGTTATCTCTGAGATGCATTTCTATGTGCATGATTGTTGGTTATTTGTTGTGCATGGCACATTGTTTATTTCTTTTATGTTGTAGCATGGATCTTGATTAATGCATGTTAGTATTTCATGATTAATTTCAAATTTATTATTATCAGAATTTGAAATCAGTTTTGAATTGAGTTTTTGATGTAGCGTGGCCATCCTGTGGGTAGCTAGGTATGTTACATTGGTGTAGCCAGTCTCTAAACTTGGGATGCATATGATCCATATTTTATGAATGAACCACTAAATCTAGAGGTGAGATAAATAGGACACATATTTTATGAATGTGCCACCTGAATCTCAAGATGGTTAGCTATTATGAAAATTGATAGCTATTATGAATATAGGATCAATATTTAATATAGAAATTCAAGCAAATCCTAAAATCCCTAGGGATGGAACGAATGTCTAAACTTTACTCCGACATTAGAATAAAAAACACTTTAAAATACTTTGGAATTTGATTTTAACATGTTCAAATCTAATATTCACACTTTTAGAATTAGATGGTGACACTTTGGAAACTCAATATTCACACTTTCAAATATGATATCTACACTTGATTCTAGGTGATAAGACTAAATTTCATGAAATGGTCATTATATACTAAAGGATAATATGTATGAAAAATAATACCATATTAGATTCACAATTGGATATTATTGTACCTTATTTATTATATAATGGTTAATTGGTTACAAAGTGAGTGGGTCTTCTAGTTAGTTTTCCTATCCTCCTTTATGGGAAATGTTGTGTGATTTTCTATGTGTAAAACAAAAATAAAATATATTTATCTCGTGGTATCTTGAAATATATTCTTATGACTATAAAAAACAAATCCTGCCTACCCCGCTTTGTATGTTCATACATATGTGTATACTATATAATTTTAAATATATACTTAAATTGAGTGAAATCAATATGAATATATCAAAATTCTAAATGATAGATCCCATCAATATTATGCAAGAATCTTTGCATTTAGATTCTTCTCATGGATTTTACTCACTAACACTTTCTCTAGTCCTTATATGGGGATCTCCTTAGAATAAGAATGGTGAATAGCTATCGCACTTGAGTATTCCCTTTATGGCACAATGGGTTTAATGAAAAATAATGTACATACATATTCTAGTAATAGGCATGAATTTTCATAGGGTTTTGCATTGAAATTAAAAATGTTACTTGATCCCTTTACATCTACAATTGCATGAAACACTTGGATTGTATGGATTTTGCATGCAAGCCATGTTTTGAACTTCATTTTTTATTTATAATAATCCAAGAGAAATGAAATATTGTTTTGACTAAGAGACAATGAATTAACATAATAAGAGACAATGAATTAACATAAAGAAACTTTTTCATGTCCCTTCAACATCTGTAATTGCATGAAATATCTAAACTATATGGACTTTATTATATGAAAACTTACCCCGAACTCCATTTTTTGGTTTATGATTAAATGAAATAATTGAAATATTTTTGCGACTAAGAGATGATGCGGGAACATTAATTAAAAAAATTCATATCCTCTATCATATGAAACAACTATCAAGATATAGTATTCAAGTTTATCACAAGATGGGGAATTCACTACTATCCTCAACTAGATGAACCAATGAAAAACTACTTTCTACAATGTTAGACTCTTTTATAGAGGAAAAATACTAACATGAGGTTGATACATGGAATGTCTATGTACCTTGGTTTTAATGAAATAAAACCATGAAAGTTTGACCAACCAATAATATAAGGTTTGAATCGATCCTAGTATACAATATACATGAAGGACGATATTATATGCATATATATTCATTGAAGACATCACTCCAATAACCTATATTGTTTCCATTTACACTAATAAGTTTTAGTATTCCAGAGTCTAGTAAATTCAACTATTTAATTTTAGTCCACATTGGTTAGGGAAATTAATGTTCATGAAATCATTCACAATAGTCTTCTTATATATAATTCTTCCTTCCAAGCGAAAAATGGTTATTAGTTCCCATCACAATAATTATATATGATTTGTGGTTTCCAAAGAGCTTGTACATAGAATACATAAGAGACCAAAAGGGGTGAGATGGATTTTCACAGGTTTTTTTATAGCTTTTAAGAGATATTTTTGGTTTTTGTTGAGGTTTTTTTTTCTTATTGTTTCCACATTATTTCCATTATGCATGTTGGGGAATAGGGTGGATCACGAAAGGAAACATAAAATAAACTACTGCAAACAATCGAATAGGAAAACACAAATTGAATATAAAGAGGTAGTGCATATTATTTTTAGATGACATAATGATTCAGCAAAATGAAAAATTAATATCTCCAATAATACACAGTCAAAAATTATGAAAAAATTATATTACATAACCTTTCGTTGTCCTCTTAGAAAGTTTATTTTTATATTTTACTTTTAAATCAAAATTAAAGCACATACATGGAGTCTTAGCGAACATGTTTAAAATACACAACTTTCTCAGATTGGTCAAATTCAAATCATTATAGAAATTACAATATTCATCCTTTAAATTCAAAACTATAGTCATAATTTAATAGATTTAGTTTAGATTGTTGCGACATATTTCATTTTTCATAAACAAGAGTTTAATAATAAGTACATTCATGTCTAAAAACATAAATCATTATAAGTCCCTTCATTTTTAAGGAACATATTGTCAAACAATCTCTAAATTCACATATCACATGTCAATAAAAATAATTCAAAACATAGTCAATAGAAAGATAACAAAATTCAAGACAAGTTTTCTATTTACTGTAAAGTGAAATTATAAATATAAAAATTACTTTTGTTTACTAGAAGTTGAAAAACATCTAAAAATATATTCTATTTTCTCAAAAAACAAGGAAAATAGACACCCAAACTCATGATTTTACCCATGATCTATTTGTTCTATTACTTGATGATAATAACCTATAGGGTCTAATATTTATAGCCTCAATATGTAACCAATTTCCATAGAATCAGGAAGATCTTGTCCACTTTTAACCTTTGCTTGTTAGAGTTGACTCCAGCAAATCCGCAATGTTAAGTTGGCTCAACAAGGATGATCAAACCAACTACCTATGAATCCAAATCATACTCGATTGTTGGGTTGGTCGATCCACCTCCAAACCATCTTTGAGTACTGGTTAAATCTCTCACCAACAGGCACATCAACTACTCGATTGATTGATGTATTGTTTTGGTCAATCACTTGATCGACTGTATCTATATGTAGGTCAAATCCTCGACCAATTGAATGTAGGATATGTGTGATGAACCATCAATCCTTGATGTTTCAACACCCCACCCCTCATTAACACACATCTCTAGAGATTTATGAGGTGATTTTACATCATCATGAAACCCCCCCCATAATTTCAAATTCCTAAAGCCCAATTATCATTCAAAGCTTTATAAATTTATCTTCAAATAAAGGTTTTGTGAAGATATCAAAAACCTAATCATGTATTTTGCAATATTCAAGAGAGACAATGTTCTCATGAACCAATTGGCTCAAATTATGATCATGGAGATCAACATGCTTCATCTTACTATGTGCAACATGATTGTCAACAACTTGTGTAGAAATATGTTTATCACAGTAGATCTTAGTTGAGGTATGAATAGGAAGGCCAATTTCTCCAAAAAGTTGGCACATCCATACTACTTCAATACCTACTTGAATGGTGCCATGATATTTTTCTTTCGTAGTTGGAAAAGAGACAACCATTTGTTTATTTCATGGACATACCAAAAGTACAATGTTAAACCAAAACACATACAAAAAAATGGACTTATGATCATCATTTTCACCATCCTAGACGAAGTCGGTGAAGACGATCATCAAATCTGAACTTCAACAATATTGGATACCAAATTGAGTGGTACCCTTGATATAGCAAAAAATTCGTTTGATTGATTTCCAATGGATTTCTTTATGGTATTGAATAAACCAAGAAACCACACTAACAACAAAGGAAATATTAGGTCCACTATGAGTAACATAAATAGGACTCTCGACTAGTTATTTATAATGTGTAACATCGATTGTGGGTGTTTGACAAGTTTTCATAATATTTACTCCATATTGAAAAGGAGTAACATACAGATTAAAATCATCCATATTAAACCATGATAATAGATCCATCACATATTTAGACTGAGAAATGAAAAATCCATCACATAGTGGTAATATTTCAAGACCTAAAAAATAATGCAGAGTACCAAGATCTTTCATGTCAAAGGAGTCAATAAGTTGTTTCTTCAATCTAAGGATGTGATAATTGTTATTTCCAGTAATGAGAAAGTCATATACATATATAAAAACAATCAAGCTGCCTCCATTAGTCTTTATTACATACAAGCTATGATTGGATTCACATTGTTTGAAACCAAGTCAAAGAAGAAAAATATCGATCTTAGCATACCAAGATCGCGCATCCCACTTCAAACCACAAAGTGAATTTTTTATTCGACTAACCAAATTAGAAGATGTCACAAAACCAACTGGTTGTTCCATGAAAATTTCTTCAGATAGGTCTCCATGAAGAAAGGCACTCTTCACATCCATCTAATGGATTTTCCATCTAAAGTGAGCAGCAAGAGAAAGAATATGTTGAACAAAGCTCATGTTTGTGAAAGGGGAAAAGGTATCAATGTAGTCGATTCCTTCTTTTTGAGAAAATACCTTCACAACTAAGTGTGATTTATGTCATTCAACAACACCTTCAAAGGTAAATTTGGTATTGTAGACCCATTGACACTTCATGATTTTTTTCCTTGCAGTCGACGAACTAAGTACCAAGTGTGATTCTTAAAAAAAGATTCAATTTATGCCTGCATAGCCTATTCCCATTCAGGTCATCCTTTACCATATGAGTAGGAAATAGGATCATAAGTTTCAAGTACACAAGTCATCAAGAAAAAAATATCATGTTTGTTTTAACTTGGAGTTTGTTTTCCAGAGGAAAAATTCCCAACATCAGCTCCAACAAATTCAATTTTCTTGGTAGCACATCTAGGTAGAGAAGAAACAAGTGAACTATGGTTCATTGCATCAAGTTGATCGGAAGTTGGATATTCTTCAGTAAATGGACCACTCAATATAGAGGACCATGGACTAGTCGACTTGGAGGTTGTCCGTCTATTTGAAGAAGGAACAAGGTTCAATTGTCCATTTGAAGGACTGAAATATCAAACCGGAGAACCAATGTTAGAGACAACATGAATGGGATCATCTTACAACAATCCATGGGAGGAATTTGAAAAATTGATGCCAAAATACTTATCATCAAACCATACATTTCATATAACAATAATTTGTCATTTGACACGAAAAAAAAATTTGATAATCTTTTGACTCTTCAGAGTATCCCATCATGATGCAAGCATGAATCTTTGCATCCAACTTATTTTTTCAATAATAAAAAATGTGAGTCCAAGAAACACATAAAAACACATGTAGTTGGTTAACTGAAGGCTTCTTTCCACACCATCATTCGACTAGAGTTATGGATGGAAAAACTTGATTTCAGATGTGACTGAGTTGATATTTTGAACAATACATCGCTTCAACCTATAAGTGAGGAGGCATATATTTAATTTGAAAAATAAATCTAGACATTTTGATTAATGCATGATTCTTGCATTCTGCAAAACCATTCTATTGATGTGTGTGAGGAACCGACCACTGTGAGTCAACACTGGATCAAACTAGGTATTCTTCAAAAGGTCAATTTACATACTCACCAACATTGTCTGATGTTTGGTGTTTGATGAGTCAACCACATTTATTTTCAACAGAGGATATAAACTCCTTGAACTTCCTGAAGACGAAGTTCATGTTCTTTAGAAAATAGACCCATGTAAAGCAATATAAATCATCATTGAAAGTCAAAATATACCTTACACCTAGTAGTGAAGGTGAATTGATGCAATAGATGTTGGAACCGTAGCATTGAAGCACAATTATTTCAATGAATGAGAGTGAATCTCACTAAGATTATCTTATAATATGATATGATGATGGACAAATAATAAGGATCATCTTTAAATGGGTCTTGGTCATGGACCAAAACCAACAAACTAAGGTGAAGATGGTTGCACTTGTCCATAAAACATGGGTCGGGGATCCGTAAGTGGACATGGTCAACTGCCAATTTAGCCAGGTGTTGAATCAAAGAATTGGTCAAACCACTCATCCGACAAGGTAAGGTTTACGTTGGAACTACATATTCCAACACCCCCCCGTAATATGAGCTTGGAGGAAAAATAATTCTGCAACATACCCCCATCAATTTATTCTGACTACAAAAGATGATCACAAGATCGTACAACAACACTCCTAAGGAATTTTGATCACTATAAATAGGAATCAATTCCAAAGAGAATCCATCCATTACAAAATGGGTTGCAAAATCAACTGTCAAAATATGATCAGTCAATCAGGAGACTAGAAAATTGGACCACATCAACTAGTCGATCATTTGAATAGACAAGAAAGATCCAATATAATCATTCTATGTATCCAAATAGTCTTTGCATCAGATACATAATAAGTAAGACTCCCAAAAACACACTCTAAGATGGTCTGGATGGTCTCAACAAATCCAAGCACATCAATTGGGTGTACACATTTGTAGCTTCAAGCCATCAATAATAGATATTTGTAGAAACACCAGTCAATGGACAATATCTAGTCAAAACTCAGTCGACAAATGCGTAGTCTAAAACAACTCCATTCGAATTCCAAGTCAGGTCGAGTCTCAATCAACCAATATCCTGGTCGAGCATGATTCAATTGTCAAGTCGGTTCAATCCTATGGTCAACCACTACAAAACATCAAAAGTGAAGAGGATAGTTGTATGTATGTATAACCGACAAAACACAATGGTAGGAACTATGCAAACATCTAGTCAAATGCACCCTTGACCTCTCATCAATCCAACCATAGTCTATCATGGTAGTCAGAATTGGTCCACGATGGTGTCTTTCACATCTCTTTTGAAAATATCTGAAAGCATGATTGGCATATCTATGATGGCAAGGATGATGATAAGGAACAAAGGTCTATGGTGACTGATCAAGAGATATAGGCTCAAGGTTTGGTGTACTCTCATGACTAGAAAAACCTTGTATATCAACAACAATATTCTTAGAATCTGGTATGTTAGGAACAACCACTTCATCAATCAATTCAATGGATTTCGTTTTAAAACATAAATTAACAATATTTGTCTTACAAATAACAACAAGGGATGGAGAAGAAATGTGTGAGCTTGTAAGCTCAAAAAAATCAAAATTCTTCTCACAAACTATTGGACTAGCAAGAATGGTGGAAGAAGAAACAAGTGAGTCTGGAAGCTAAGAAAAAAACAATATTCTTCTCAATTGTTGTCTCAACATTTTTTTCCACGTTGTGCAAGCTTGGCAGAGTCTCATCCCTCTCAGTCAGCTGCAACAATATGGTATTGAAATATTCCTTCAACACTTAATATTCATCAAACAATCGATTGTTATCTTCTTGAAGAGGAGAAAATCTGTCACAAAGCTCATCAATAGAAGCCTACAAGAGAGAAGCCTCATGAGTCAACTAGGTTTTGGTTTTCATTAGTTTGATGAAATTTGTGCTCACTGTTGTATGAGGAATAGATTTTAATTCTTCCTCTATGTTTCAAAAGGGTCAGTATTTTCTTCAAATTGATCTTCAAGATTATGAAAAAAGCTAGCAACAGTGTTCCCCATGGAAACAACCCTTCATGAATGTTCAGTCACAACAGTATAGAACACGTCTTTGGAATACTTGAATTGATTTTTCAGTCCCACATTTGTTTTCATGATGGAATCATTTTCAAGAGAAAGGCTTTTCACCTCCAACACAAATATATCAACAAGATCATTTTTATCTCTAAATTCATCCACCAAATCTTGGAAAATGGTCTCCATTGTCTGTTATAGGTGAAATGTTTTCCAAGACTTTTCATAAAACTATTGTGGAAGGTTGGTTTGAAATAGGGAACCTCATCTTCTAGTCAGGTATGGGTTGTCTCGAGTTTACTGCTCAATTGTTGATTCTCAGTCTACAACTGTGCAATGACATTTTTCAAGGTGGTGACTTATGCACAAAGTCAACTATGAGAATTTTCCAAGGTGATAGTATTATTCTCACGAATATCCTACATATTATGAAGTACCATAAATTCATCTTCATCCAGTATGCTCATCGTCAATGGAGAACAAGGTTCAAGGCACATAATCTACAAAAAATGGTGTACTGGAATTAGAACACAATAGGAAATATGACTTATCAATCATTGATGTATCTCCAATGGGAAATCGACTTCTTATTCAAAAAATAAGATAGGTTTGTTAATGCATGCATTCTAGGAATTGATCCATGCATCAAGAATGATACTAGTTGATGTCCCTTCTTAAGTTCTCTTCTAAGGAAGTTTGTCTAGTCAAGTCGATGCAATGCAATGAGAGGTTGAGTAGTCATTACAAAGGTTGGGGAATCCATGGGACCAATATCTAGTTAGGCGATTCAAGCTAGCAAGTCATGTATAAGAAATCAATGACCTTCTACCAAAAGCATAGATTCAAGAATGGGAACCAACAACCTTCTACCAAAACACATATGAAAGGATTGATTGTACCAAGGATATTTTGGGTGTGCCTTTGATTAGAACCCAACCCATCCACACCTTCAAGTCAAAGGAAGCTCAAGCATATTTTTTCAATCCATGAGTACTTCAGTTTTACTAGCTAAGTGTTCGATTTGTAAATCTAGGTGGTCAGATCTATTTCAGTTCACAACACAAGGTAGCTTCAACATATGTTGAGTCGAGCAGTAAAGTGAAGTTTGAGTGGACTCTGGTCGAGGGGTTTCGACAATGTTATCATCCAATTCAAGTCGGACTCAAAAGGGAGTGCTCACCAATCGAGTCATTCAATATGATTTTAGTCGGGTCGAGTCGTTGCTGACCAAGTGATCCAAAATGGATCCAAAAAGGCCTAAAAATAATTTTTTTCATAATCAGAAGAAACCAGTGCTATTGAGTCGAGATTGTTGCACTGATTCCATCTATATAATTTTTTCCAAAAATGGACACTGTATGTGAAAGTTATTGCATTCTGGTCGATTTCCCAAATAGGCAAAAAAGTCAGCTGGTCAAAGTCAACAGGTCGTACTACTGACATCAGTAGTACGAAAGGTGACGTCAACATGAAGTCATGATGATGTCAATATGGACATATGGTAGAATGAGGAGGTGACATGTGTCACTCATTTTTGGCATTTTCAGGGGCTTATGTGGACCAATCCAAAAATGACATGTGGCACTATATGGGTGTGACACATGGTAGTACGAATGACAGGTGGATGTATGGGATGCTGACATGGCAGGGTGATTGGATAGTATGAATGCTGACATGGAAGTTGTATTGGTAGGTGAATTGGTTGTACGGATGCTGATGTGGAAGGCTCAAAGTACGACACATGGTTGTACGAAAGTGACATGGAAGGTGACTATGCATGATGACTGGATTATATGGTACAATCCATAGGTGACACGTGCCCCAATCACAGGGCACCACATGGCACACTGAATTTAGCCAATGTTGGCTGTGTAAAAAAAATTGTTTCCACCTTGGTCGGGATTGAACTCTTCACCTCACGTGACAAGAAACGGACTACAACCAATGCACTAACCAACTCCCCACCGACATTACTTATTAAAACAAGTGGCAGATTGTGGTTTTAACTTGATAGCTGGAGGGATTTGGGGGATAATCCCTAGTCAACGGGGCTAGCCACATTACCAAGGCGTAGGACAAGGAAGGATATAATGACCAAGGTGCCGAGGAATAGTACATGTCCACATGACTAGGGTCAATAACCAGGGGTTGGGTGCCATTTGGTCATGGCTCCTAGCCACATTGGCGATCCACATGATCAGGAGCCCAGAAGAAAAGGGGCGCGACCCAATAATTTTCCAAAGTTGGAATTTAAACTTTATTATATGGATTGTTTTGATTTTTTATGCTAATTTTGGGAGATTTTTGCCTAGAACTGAGGATCTTGAGCCCTTTTTTAGGTCAAATCTTGGGAGGAAGTTGGGATGGGATCCCCAACTCAAGACCTATATAATTCAAAGGTTTTTGATAGACGAAGAGGTTCATATTACCAGAATTATAATGAGTTTTGTGAAGCTTGAAGCCATGTTTATGCATGAAAGCCATTGAGGAGGCGAACTTTGGAGGCCAATTCTAGGAGCTATGATCAACCTTTTACATTATCATTAGTTTTGTTGGATTCTTGAGGTTGATAACACAAGAAAACCAATTTGTAATCCTTTTGATACATTTTTTATGTACTTTTGAAGCATTGAAGAAAAATAAGAAACCCTCCCCCATTGAGACAAAGGCCTAGAGACGTAGGCAATCTTATCGAATTTCATTAAAAACATTTCTATTATGATTTGTTGTTATTTATGATAATATTATGATATGCATTATTTATGATGGTTGCAATATTCTCTCATTAATTTCTTCTTCTTTCCTTAAATCCTAAATAGTAATTGAACACATGCTTAAATCTCAACAAAATCTTTAAAGATCATTTTTGTATCACCAAGGCCATGAGTCGAGTCATGGGAAGAAAGAATCATGTGCCAGTCTATTCGATCAACCTCCAATCAATTTGAGTTGATGATGCTACAATTGGACTTTCTTTTGGTAGAGGGTTTTAGATCTATCTAAAAGGGAGGACATCAGAGGCCGAGCTAGGGCATCTACACACAAGACTAGTCGATAAGATCAACAACAATTAATTAATATTCCATCGAGTAAACTCTTGTTACATACAAACAAAATCCATTTGGGGAAAGTCAATGATGAGATTTGTAATGTTCCCCAAAAATCCCAACTATTTTTTTTTTTTCAGTGTTATTATTTATCTTATTAGTTTACCGTTCTTATAACACACTCATATCACAATTGTATAATGCTTTGATAAAGGTCGAGTTGTTTATTATCTCCCCCTTAAACATAATATGATGCATTTTCCTCCTTAGTACATCATAAAAAAAAAAGGGTTTGGACTTAATGCTGTCAGAATTAATTCACATACCTGCATAAGATAATATTATGGTTGTGCACCATAATCGTATTCTGAAGGGTATCATTTAACCTTTATTTAGCATGACTATAGTATTTGTACAAGTCTGTTGGGTGTAAATTCTAATGATTCGGAGTTGGATCCAAGTGTCTTTGTATACACGTAAGCATGGCGATATACGCATAGAACTGGCATTAGGTAGTTAGGGTTTTGTTAAGGTATACATTGTTCTTCTTAAAACTGGAACGAAGTTGAAGTGACTGGTTTTCGGATGCAACTTCCTAGTCCATCCAATAAATATTAAAAGGAACGAACACATGTAAGGATCAAACCCAATGTCTCAACTGGATATCGTCCTCATTCATTAATTGGTGATGGGAAAAAATACAGGGACAAAGTTGTGTATTAAATAGAGTTCTGACTGTTGCATTAAACCCTCTCTGCAGCGCCTTTTCTCGACCTCCTGTTCAACTTATGCGCCCATCCATTCTTTTCCACTTTGCCCTAAAAACATGGTTATGGTACTTTACACTGTTCTTCCCATTAAACCGGAACAAGTACTCGCATGGATAGCATTCAACGTTTCTTGGGTTGTAAGATTTGGTGGTAAACCCCTATTGCCAAAGTTTATTGTTGTCACCTCTAGTGTTAGACTCAGGCATTGATGGAATTACTTACTCTGTGTGGGAGGGAGTCATCTATCCACCCCACTCTTAACCTCATAAGTTTATTTGAACCTTGTTATTCAACTGTGTATTATGAATGTTTAGGTAACTGGCTAAAAGATTTAATGGAGTTTTTCCTTTGGCGGTCTTCGTTGTTTTGTGAGATTCCCACCTAATATATTTCAAGCTTGGACTAGTTTTCCCTATGTTATTTAGTTGGATTAGTTAGGGTACACTCCCCTGTGGAAATTTCTTCTACTATCCTCCAATTCCCTCTAATTGTTCAATAGTTACCAAGTTTGTTTATTAGCTTACAATAATTTGGAGGTATTACAGACGAATGAAGTCTTGGCCTGTTCTTCTTATATCCGTCAGTGGTAAAAAAAAAATTCGAGGTTCTATCATTTGGAAGGGAAAAAGCTTCAGACATGTCCATCTCCATGCCTAGATCTTACTTAAAAGATCCCGAGACTGTGAATGTCTTCTTGGTCGGTAATTCTGAATTCCTTTCTTATATTTTATTTGTGGAACACTGTTTCCTTTGAAAACCCATCACTCTGGAGTCCTGTCGTGAATTCTATGTCCGTTATTCTACTTCTAGACTATATACCCTTTTCCTTTAGTGTAAACAAATTCACCGGCCTCCATACAAAGTGGGTTCTAACTATCGAATACATTTTTTTTAAGGGGAAAGGAAAGAGGTTCTATGTGTGTGATGAATTTAAAATATATGGTTAAATTGATAGCATTTGTTTTCCTTTACAACATATTGATTCTGTCTGTGGGCACAAATTTCCAGAGAGAAATAGTTATGTTTTAGTTTTTGAGAAAGTGTTTTCTTTCGCCAAAGGACATTCGAACAAAAATATTCTTTATATTAGTAAGATTGCATGTTGTATCATGATCCTTTTAAGATTCGATTGTGTTAGTCTCTGAATTAGTTTATAAATGGTGTTTCTTCGGGAGTAAGATTTGGATTACTATATAATGGTGGGGCTTTGTTGTATGCAAGGGTACCCATCAGGACTCTATCATCCCATCTCCCCCTTTCGAGCCACCAGATGGAGCTTCAACTATGCCGCAAAAGGAAAGGTGATCCCATCCCTCGAGTTAAGTATAGACTCTCTTGAATATATCTGTGGAAACTTTTATTTCTCTTTCCTCTATTATGGACTCTATTGTGCATTTTCTCAATGATCTTCTTGATTACCACTTTTCTTATGCGCTTATTAATTTTAAATCTCTACGTTTTCTTGCAAGGTATCTTCCTCTCCGAGATTCCCAATTTTACGAGGGCTTCAGATCCCATAAAAGGTATTTGGTTTCCAAGATAGGGCTTTGTTAAGGTCAGGCAAAAACAGTGTCTATATTAGGATTACACTTTCCGAATCTTTAAAGTCGAGCAAATGATTTAATCTATGTAATTGGTTTATCCGGATAAAGGGGAGGAACTTCCATTTTTCCAACACCTGATAGGGTGTTACCTATCGTGGCTAGGTACATAATATTTACTGCTATTTTGATTTTTTTGGAACTTTAGAGAAGTCAAGCATGATTATACATATATGTCTCCACAGGTATTTCTCTTACTTGTATAGCACCAAAATACTAATTCCTTTCTTTGGCGAAGTGCTCGACCGTATATAAAATTAATTTGGTTATTATTACAGTTTTGGTCTGATATATATATATATGCTATGATCATTATTACAATTCAGACTATGGAAGATTTACTTTGAATTTTTGTATGTTCTATATAAGAATGGCTCGACAATATGAGTCGATATATTTTCCTTAGAGCAATAGATATGTTAGATACAATCATTATTTGTTAATCGGGTTCCATATTTGCTTAGATTTCAAATTCACCAAACTTTACGCATCTGGTATTGCATTTGCATAATGATGTTGTATACTGTATATCACATTTGGACATACATATATAATATTTACCATTCTTGTTGCTTCAGCTTTGTTGTACAAATTTCCTAAAATTAGTGTACTTTATATAGGTATATAAATATGTAATTATCTATACATGCAACACATATGGTGCATTTTCCTGTACGCATCTTTATGAAAAACCTTTCATGCAGGGGGTGTATATTTTACTTCTGGATTTACTAGTACATGAGTTGAAACTCCTAGTATACTATAACTACCTAGAGAAATATGATTATTCATAGAAGATGATATAATTGATTGCAATCGCATCATGCACAGTATTAGTTTACTCATCAGAAATAAAAGTGTGATTTAACCTAGAGGTTATCCTATTACAGGAGTAATGAAATTCTTCCGTCGATACAACCAATTTCATTTGTATTTACTCAGCATTATGTTCCAGCAGAAATAATCCATTCCTAATTGATGAATAGGAGGTATTTGATCAGTCTCTAATTACAGTAACATTCGACCAAGATTCATTCATAGAAATAAAATAAAAACACAGATCTATCAATGATCATAATATTTAACTAAAGACAGAGTAGAATAACTTATCTGAATCAATTCACGAGAAGACAAAGGGAACAACCATGTTCCTCCCAACCGTAGAATGGGACAGCCAAATCTCTTGTCCTATTCACCCCCTAGCCTGACCATGAATCCATGAGGGAAAACTTGGAATCTTAGCTTCAATAATGTCTTCCTCTGTCAGTAATCTTCTCTTTGCCTCACACTCAGCAAGTAGTGCTCATAATAGCAAGTGAAAAATTCCTTTTTCCCAACATACTTGGCAGCGTCCTGCCTCCTCACATATGTTATTTATCAATTTGCCTAGGCCTTTTTTCCCTCCCTTGGGAATTTTCACAACTTTCTAAATCCCTGATTTTTTGGGGCTGTCAATGGCCAAATCATTGATTTTCCACTTGTAAAAATCAGCCTAAAGGTAGTTCCAACATGTTCCCCACTCATGGAGTCATGGTCAGCTAAATTTAACATGGTTGTTCCATTTGTCCTCCTGCAATCAATATAAAATATTTTGTTTTCATACAAGTGTCATAGTCAAATAGTTAGTTGGGTAAAATTAGGTCTCTGCCCAACATCATAATAATTAATTACAATTATAAAATTTGAAATTCGGAATTGCCATAAATGGCAAAAAATTTCCAAATTCGAATTTACTAAAACCGGAATAAATTTCCACAAATTTAAATTTCAAAAATATTTAATTTTTGGGGATGTCCTCAGTGTTCGTTCCTTTCTTGGAACAAGATTGGATGAGATTTCCACAAATCTCCCTCCAACTCCCAAGTGGCCTGCTCAGGACTAAAGTGCTTCCATTGCACCTTTACTTGAGCGACGACTCTATTCTGAAGTGTTATTTCTCTCCAGTCCAGAATACGCAGGGGTTCCTCCTAGAACTCGCCTTTGGGTTCCACCTACACCAAGTTCCAATCAATCATATGAGTAGGGTCATGAACATCCTTTTTCAATAAAGAAACATGAAATACATTATGAATTCTTAGATTAGTTGGGAGTGCAAGTTGGTATGCTATGGGTTCGATTCAAGTTAGTATCTAGAAGGGTCCACAAAAGATGGGTGCTAGCTTGGCACAGTTCCCTAACTTCTATGAACTTTTTCGAGCTTTGACCTTCAAATAAACATGGTCTCCTACTTGGAATTCCAAGTGTCTTGTTTTCTGATCTGCATAGCTTTTATGTCTGTCCTGTGATTCTTTTAAGTTTTGTTGTACCTTCCTTACCATGTTCTCCATTTCTTGGAGCATCTCTGGCCCAATCATGAGTCTGTTAGCCGGGTTGTCCTAGCTAATTGGAGTCATACACTTTCGGCCATATAGTACTTCGAAAGGGCTCAACTTAGATGAAGTTTGGTGGCCATTGTTATATGCAAATTCTACCAAGTCCAGGTAGTCTTCCCACTTGTTTGGTTTTGTTCTTACGTACATGCGGAGCGTATCCTCTACGATTTGGTTTGTCCTTTCGGTCTGTCCATCCGTTTGTGGATGGTAACTCGTACTGAAATTCAAATTAGTATTTATCCCTGCAAAAAATTCCTTCCAAAAAGTGGATGTGAATTTTACGTCTCTATCTGAAATCACCATTTTAGGAATACCATGCAGTCTAAAAATTTCTTTCATGAATATTTCGGCAATGTTTATAGCTTTAAAAGTAGACTTTATAGGAATAAAGTGTGCAGACTTACTAAGTTTATCGATTACAACCATGATGGAATCACTTTGTTTCTGAGTTTTAGGTAAACCTGTTATAAAGTACAACGATATGGTCTCCCATTTCCATTCAGGCATTGGTAATGGCTGTAATAGGTCGGCTGGATGCTGGTGCTCGGCCTTAACCTACTGACAATATTGGCACCTAGCCAAGTACTCTTATGTTTCTCCATGGGGATGTAGCACATATGGTATCAGAGAGAAAGTCACAACACTAGTCCTGAATAGGGCCACATTAGTTGCTTAGTATATATTTTGATTTATGTAAAAACTAATAAACCTTATGGTTACAAACAGAAAGCCCTTTCTGTTTTGTGTTAATCATGGAAGCTCAGGACGATGTAGAAATTAGGATGGAAGGAAATCTGCATCAAAGACCTCCTGGAGATCCAAGACAGAATAGTGATGGAAGCTCACCCATGGAGGTGTTGGAAATAATGAGGAATCTTATTGTAGAACTGCAGATTTTCAAAGCCGACAATGAAAAATTGAAGAAAGCATAGCAGGAACAACAAGAGATAAATGAAGTCCTGTTGCATAGTATAGTGACCAAGAAAATCCCAAAGGACGATAACCATGATGAGGAGGTCAACAAAAGGGCCTCCAAGAACTCTGGGCTGGAAACAGAAAAAGGAGATAGTTCGTCTGAAGGAACACCTTCAGCTGAAGACAAAACTAAACCAGACGAAAAAAGAAAACAAGTAGACCACTTTGAAGGAGAGTTTAAAAAGATTAAACCAACCACCTTTGATGGAGAATCCAGGACAGGAGAAGAAGTAGAGGCATGGTTTTTGGACATCAAAAAATAATTCCAGATCTACAACTATTCCAACAACATGAAGGTCAGAATGGCCATCTACAATTTGAAATGAAAGGCTAGCATTTGGTAGCAAGACCTGAAATTGGCCAAGGGCCTAAAGGAGAAACAGTTGGAATGGTCTGATTTTAAGAAGTATTTCAAGAAACAATACCTTTATGAAAGTTATTATGAAAGGAAGACGAAATAATTTTACGAGTTATGACTTGGACAGATGAGAATGCAGGACCTTATAAAAAAATTTCTCGAACTACTAAGGTTCGTACCATACATCCAGGACGATAAGGAAAAAATTCAGCAGTTCTTAAGTTGTTTTTAAGTGCTATTATTTATCTTATTAGTTTATTGTGTTTATAACACACTCATATCGAAATTGTATAATGCTTTGATAAAGGTCTAGTTGTTTATTATCTCACCCTTAAACATAATATGATGCATTTTCCTCCTTACTACATCATAAAAAAAAATGGGTTTGGACTTAATGCTATCAGAATTAATTCACATACCTGCATAAGATAATATTATGGTTATGTACCATAATCGCATTCCGAAGGGTATCATTTAACCTTTGTTTAGCATGACTACAAGATTTGTACAAGTCTGTTGGGTGTAAAGTCTAATGATTCGGAGTTAGATCAGAGTGTCTTTGTATACGCGTAAGCAGGGTGATATACGCATAGAATTGGCATTAGGTACTTAGGGTTTTTGTTAAGGTATACATTGTTCTTCTTAAAACTGAAACGAAGTTGAAGTGACTAGTTTTCAGATGCAACTTCCTAGTCCGTCCAATAAATATTAAAAGGAAAGAACACATGTAAGGATCAAACCCAACGTCTCAACTGGTTGTCGTCCTCATTCATTAATTGGTGATGGGAAAAAATATAGGGACAAAGTTATGTATTAAATAGAGTTCTGATTGTTGCATTAAATCCTCTCTGCAACGCCTTTCCTCGGCCTCCTGTTCGACTTGTGTGCCCATCCATTTTTTCCCACCTTGCCCTAAACACATGGTTATGGTACTTTACACTGTTCCTCCCATTACACTGGGACAAGTAATCACATGACTAGCATTCAACATTTCTTGGGTTGTAAGATTTGGTGGTAAATCCCTATTGCCAAAGTTTAATGTTGTCGCCTCTGGTGTTAGACTCAGGCATTGATGGAATTACTTGCTCTGTCTTGGAGGGAGTCATCTATCCACCCTGCTCTTAACCGGGTAATTTCATTTGAACCTTGTTATACGCTTGTGTATTATGAATGTTTACGTAACTGGCTAAAATATTTAATGGAGTTTTTCCTTTGGCGGTCTTCGTTGTTCTGTGAGATTCCCACCTAAGATATTTCAAGCTTGGACTAGCTTTCCCTATGTTATTCAGTTGGATTAGTTAGGGTATGCTCCCCTGTGGAAAATTTCTTCTACTGTCCTCCAATTCCCTCTAATTTTTTGCTAGTTACCAGGTTTGTTTATTAGCTTGCAATAATTTGGAGATATTACAGATGAAAAAATTCTCAACCCGTTCTTCTTATATCCGTCAGTGGTAAAAGTTTTCTTCGAGGTTCTGTCATTTGGAAGGTAAAAAGCTTCAGACATGTCCATCTCCATGCCTAGATCTTACTTAGGAGATCCCGGGACTGCGAATGTCTTCTTGGTCAGTAATTCTGAATTCCTTTCTTATATTTTATTTGTGGAACACGGTTTCCTTCAAAAACCCATCACTCTGGAGTCCTGTCGCGAATTCTATGTATGTTATTCCACTTCTAGACTCTATACCCTTTTCCTTTAGTGTAAACAAATTCACCGGCCTCCATACAAAGTGGGTTCTAAGTATCGAATACGTTTTTTTTAAGGGGAAAGGAAAGAGGTTCTCTGTGTGTGATGAATTTAAAATCTATGGTTAAATTGACAGCATTTGTTTTCCTTTCCAGCATATTGATTCTGTCTGTGGGCACAAATTTGTAGAGAGAAATAGTTCTGTTTTAGCTTTTGAGAAAGTGTTTTCCTTCGCCAAAAGACATTCGAATAGAAATATTATTTATATCAGTAAGATTTCATGTTGTATCACAATGCTTTTAAGATACGGTTGTGTCAGTCTCTGAATTAGTTTATAAATGGCGTTTCTTTGGGAGTAAGATTTGGATTACTATCTAATGGTGGGGCCCTGTTGTATGCAAGGGTACCCATCACGACTCTACCATCCCATCTCCCCCTTTCGAGCCACCAGACGGAGCTTCAACTATGACACAAAAGTAAAGGCGACCCCATTCCTCAAGTTAAGTATATACTCTCTTAAATATATCTGTGGCAAATTTTATTTCTCTTTCCTCTGTTATGGACTCTGTTGTGCATTTTCTCAATGATATTCTTGATTACCACTTTTCTTATGTGGTTAATAATTTTAAATATCTACATGTTCTTGGAGGGTCTCTTCCTCTCCGAGATTCCTAGTTTTACGAGGGCTTCAGATCCCATAAAAGGTATTTGGTTTCCATGATAGAGCTTTGTTAAGGTCAGGCAACAACAATGTCTATCTTAGGATTACACTTTCCAAATATTTAAAGTCGGGTGAATGATTTAATCTCTGTAATTGGTTTGTCTTGATAAAGGAGAGGAACTTCCATTTTTCCAACACCTGATAGGGTGTTACCTATCGTGGTTGCGTACAAAATATTTACTGTTATTTTAATTTTTTTGGAACTTTAGACAAGTCAAGCATGATTATACATATATGTCTCCATGGGGATTTCTCTTACTTGTATAGCGCCAAAATAATAATTCCTTGCTTTGGCGAAGTGCTCAACTGTATATAAAATTACTTTGGTTATTATTACAGTTCTGGTCTGATATAGATATAAATTAGTGTACTTTATATAGTTATATAAATATGTAATTATATATACATGTAACACATATGGTGCATTTTCCTATACGCATCTTTATGAAAAAACTGTCATGCAGGGGGTGTATATTTTACTTCTGGATTTACTAGTACATGAGTTGAAACTCCTAGTATACTATAAGTACGTACATAAATATGATTATTCATAGAAGACGATATAATTGATTGCAATCGCATCATGCATAGTATTAGTTTACTCATCAGAAATAAAAGTGTGATTTAACCTAGAGGTTATCCTATTACAGGAGTAATGAAATTCTTCCGTTGATACATCCAATTTCATTAGTATTTCATCAACATTATGTTGCAGCAGAAATAATCCATTCCTAATTGATGAATAGGAGGTATTTGATCAGTCTCTAATCACAATAACACTCGACCAAGATTCATTCATAGAAATAAAATAAAAATGCAGATCTATTACTGATCATAATATTTAACTAAAGACAGAGTAGAATAACTTATATGAATCAATTCGTGAGAAGACAAAGGGAACAACCACGTTTCTCCCAATCGTAGAATGGGACAGCCAAATCTCTTGTCCTATTCACCCCCTAGCCTGACCATGAATCCATGAGGACAAACTTGGAATTTCCGCTTCAACAATGTCTTCCTCTGTCAGTAATCTTCTCCTTGCCTCACACTCAGCAAGTAGTGCTCATAATAGAAAGTGAAAAATTCCTTTTTCCCAGCATACTTGCCAGCGTCCTCCCTTCTCACATATGCTATTTATCAATTTGCCAAGGTCTTTTTTCCCTCCCTTGAGAATTTTCACATCTTTCTAAATCCTTGATTTTCAGGAGCTTCCAATGGCCAAACCACTGATTTGCCACTTGTAACAATCAGCCTAGAGGAAGTTCCAACATGTTCCCCACTCATGGAGTCATGGTCAGCTAAATTTAACATGGTTGTTTCATTTTTCCTCCTGCAATAAATATAAAATACTATGTTTTCATACAAGTGTCATAGTCAAATAGTTAGTTGGGTCAAATCGGGTCTCTTCCCAACAGTCATAATAATTAATTACAATTATAAAATTCGAAATTCAGAATTGCCATAAATGGCAAAATTTTTCCAAATTTGAATTTACTAAAAACAGAATAAATTTCCACAAATTTAAATTTCAAAAATATTTTATTTTTGGGAATGTCACAAGATTATTTAAGCTTCAGGAAATGAAAGAAACAAGCATGAAAAATCAAGAAACCCTTGCCATATCCAACAAGAATTTTGGGCATAACATCGTCAATATCAATCTTAGTCAATCCACATGGGAATATTTTGCAAATTGTCGATAACCCATAACAAGCAATTGACATTTCTTCATTCAAAGGGAATAAATCCAAAAATGGCTTTGGAATTATCTTATTTGATCTAAGTCTCTTTCTGTGATCTTGAAATAAAAAAACCAATAACTATGATACCATGTTGGAACAAGGATTTATCATAGAGGATAATGGATCTAAGAAGCGAAGGTGGTGTTGAAATACACCATAGCATTAAAGTAAAAGTTGTTCAATGAACAAGAGCTTATTGCCACGAGATGATCTTATAATCTAACATGATGATGGGCCGATCACAAGGATCATCTATAAATTGGTTTTGGTCATGGACCAAAACCATCAAATTCAGGTGTAGACAGTTGCACCTATCCATAAACTGTGGGTCGGGGATCCTTAATTGGACATGGTCAACCACCAATTTAGTAGGGAATCGACCCAAAGAATTGGTCAACCCACTCATCCAACAAGGTGATTTTTATGATGGAACTACATGTTCCAACAAAAAACATCATTGTGAACTAGCTCCAATAGGTTCTATGCTCACCACACTTTGCCAGAGTCAAATGGTGCATGATGATGCTTCCCAAGCATGCATCCATTACAGACTCCTTCAGGTAGAAACACTATATTTAGAAATTTTTTCGGAATCACCACAACCATTTTTAATTTTCGACATTTCATACCAACGACTATGGTCCATCATCAGGAAATAATGATTTGTTTAGAAACAATTTGTGTAGAAACACTCTAGGTAAACCAACAAACATGTTGTGATTTTCTAGTGATTGTAGACTTTAGAAATCCAGGTGTTCGAGTCACTCATGCCAAATTTGACTTTGTTGATTAGTGTGAGCAACAAGTGCATTCGGTTCAATGTTAATTCAAGTCATGTCACATAATTTGTACAAACTATCCATCGAGTGAAGAATCCCATCGGTGAAAATTGAATTTCCTTTCTTTAAATCATGAACATAGAACCAATCTAGCCAAAATACAACAATATTACCTATCTATGCTAACTGAGCAACAAAAAACAGATTGGAACTGAGGTTTAGCACATTATAGACATAAACAATTTTCCCATTTCAACAGGTAACGTCACCATGACTAGAAACATCCAAAGAAAAATCATTAGAAACATAGATTTTCCTCTCTTTAGATTCATCCAACCATGTGAACAAGGATGCATCCTTATCCATGTGATGAGTGCACTCATAGTCGACTACCCATTCATACTACATAAAATGAGACAATAAGTCTTGAATCATTCCAACTTTGAAAGTGAAATTTTCAGTGGGTCGACGTTCAACAGATATGTTTCTTTCCAAGCATTTAACCTTCTCCCCTAAATCGTCTCTCTTCTTAAAGAATACCTTTTCCACGTGTCCTCTCTTTACATATTACTTACATGTTTTCCTCTTTTGAGTTCGTTGTGGTGCATTTATCTATCCCTTAAGATTTTGGTCATGGTATGCATGTTTTTGTGTAGAGGTATCAAATTGTACTTTATCCCTCGGATCCATCTTGCTATTTCCCTTGAGCAAATGGGATTGATGTTTACCACCAAGATTTATTTATTCAAGCATTCTATGTGTTGATACTGAGAGGGGGGTGAATCAGTATCAAGTACAATTTAAAACCTTTTTCAACTTATACTTAAACCTTTCAACTATATCCAATGAGAAATGAACAATAGTATAAGAGCTACACCAATACACCATAATACACCATGCACAATATATGAGAAATAATCAATAGTTTATTGTTCAAGGGAAATAATGACTTCCAAAGGTAGCTACAACTTCCAAATGTAAAGGGAGAGATAAACCTCCAAGAGGAAGATACAATCCTCCAATATCAAGAGATATTTTAACTCTTCATCCTTTCCCCTTCCTTCCACCCAAGAATATATGAGAGATAATAAAACTTTACATTAAATCATCACCATCAACCAATCATTACATAGAACCTGATAATGCTTCCTGAGACTTCTTCATTTTCTGCAACTATTCAATTCTTGGAGTACTCTGATCCTGTAGATAATATTACTCAATGTATTCTCTAAAACTCCTCCACTTTTCCCTCCTTGAATCCTCCGCAAAAAGAGGTTATAGAAAGAATGGTAGACTTTATTCAATTCTGGTCTATTCAGGAGAGAGAACTTTAACATAATGCTTTGTGCTCAATAATTAACATACTATTCTAAAACTCACACACAATAAACTGAAGTCCGTACTCTTTCCAATGAAATTTGTCCCACTTCATTTGGATTCTCTATGAAGAAGTTATGATTTTTTTACACAGAACACATGTTTATTGACTAGCTTCAGGACTGGTCACAAACCCTATCTTCCACAGAGTGTATCTCCATAATTATAGTGAATCAAGATCTGAAATTTTTACCAAAGGTACCTTGATATGTATTCTAAATAGCATAGTAATTTCACCATCTGAATCGTTCTAGAAAAAAAGTTATAGAAAAAATGGTAAGATGAACTGAAAATAACATACCTTAGAACACATCACCAAAAGACTTCATTCTCCCTTGAAATACGGACTTATTTACTTCCTATTTCCTCTAAAATTCGACTTGTATCAAATGAATGTATAATGATATTTATTTATACCATTTATGTCACTTCATTTTAACATTAGGGCCGACCTAACACTTTCTTATTTTGTAATTCTTTCCTTTAATTATCTTCAAGGCCTACATGTACTTCCTTCTTCAATTCACTTTATCATCTTCAAAAATTCATTTCTCCTCAACCATGAGGATCCACGTGATGTGCCACATACCATTGTAAGAAACATTATGTATACTATCCATTCATGGGTGTTGTATATGCATGTGCATTGTCCTTCATGTCCAAATACCTTTATTAATCTTGTGGTCCAAAACCCATGACTAGGGTTGACATCAATGACAACAACCAATCTTCCAACAATCTCCCCCTTTGTCATTGATGGAAACACTCATGATCCCCCTATCATCATGATCCCAATTTCTCTCCCCCTTTGACATCAATGACAAAGGTTAGGGATACTCCCCCTGACTTTAATGGAAAAATGTAACTCTCTTCTTTGGGGATGCTCCCCTCGAACATGTGGTACTCAATAATATTTCATCCTTATTTTTGGTATTTGGGACTTTTTCTTCCTTAGAATCCTTTTGTGTGGCTTCTGTCTTCTCTCTCTTCTTCATGTCTAGGCTGTATATGAGACTTTTTCTTCCTTAGAATCCTTTTGTGTGGCTTCTGTCTTCTCTCTCTTCTTCATGTCTAGGCTGTATATGTTGTTGGGTCTTCTTGTTGCAGTTGCAACCAATCTTCCTGAGTTATTTTCTCTGATTTTACATTTTCGGTAATCAAACGTAAGAGTGTATCCTTGATCACACATTTTACTAACACTGAGTAGATTATGATTCAAGTCTTCAACCAATAG
>ML783184.1:350693-363683 GCA_009831015.1 Picea engelmannii
AAACCTTTTTCTTTTCTTTCCTCCAATTGTTGATGTGTCAACCTTGTAGGTTGAGGTGTTTTAGGAGAAGGAGCATTGTTCTCTCTATAGATGTTAGGATAGGTCCTTCTAGTAGCCATAGCCATATTTTTACTTTCAACATTCCTTGCCACCTTAAATGCATTCTCCAGTGATTTGGGTTCCCAAAGGCGAACCTCATGTTGAATGTTATCCTTTAAAGTTCCTATGAATACATCAATCAAGTGCTCATCTGGAATATCGGTTACCTTTATATTCAATCTTTGGAAGTTCTCAATGTGCTCGGTAACTAAACCCTTTTTCTTGAGATTTATCAATTGGATAAATAAGGTATTGCTCCTTGTATCCTCATAGTGTGCTATCATTTCTTCCATAAAAATTGTCCAAGTGATGAGTGATTTGCGAGAACAAAGCCATCGATACCAAACAAATTGATTAGGTTCTAAATATAAAGAAGAAATTCGTACCTTTTGTGTATGTGGCACATTATGGAGATCAAAGAATTGCTCCATCTGAGGTATCCATGTGATTGGGTCCTTGTCATCAAACTTCCTCATATCAATCTTAGTAATGTGGTTGGTCTTCAAACCAAATATGGAGTTTCTCCATTCTTGATTCACCTTCCTTGTGTCCTCATTATGAATTTCATGGGATGCATTTTCACTTCGGGTGTCTTCTCTGTTACGAAATTTTTCAATACTTCAATGATCTCCCCTTTTAAGCCATCCATCTTAGTATCCAACTTAGCTTCTATTGAATCCATCAACTTAGATTCCATTGAATCCCTACACATTTCTTCACCTTCATCAAGAGTCCAATTAGGATTTTATGGAGGCTTATTTGGTGTAGAAGGTCCCTTTTTTGGTGGCATGTTTTCCAAGTATCACTTTTGAATCTTGATTTTGAGGCGGTTCTGCTAGACAATATTTATTATATTCTATATCCCAAGTTTCGGTCCTTCTGGGTATGAAACTTTATTTTAGGTAGTTCTCTGATATTTCTTCTCTGCAATGCCACAGTTTTGATCAAAATTGGATGTGCCAAGTGGAATTTATGGTAACTTCCTCACAACTTGCCGATTTTTGGCCTTTCCAGGATATCTCACTTGTATAGCATGCCCCGCACAAAATAATTGATATCAAATTCTACAACTTGCACCCAAAATACTACAGACTTTCCATGATCCAATGAAACTAGTCCCACTTAGTTTGGATACTCTAGAAAGAAGTTATGATTTTTTTACCTGGAACACCTTCTTGAGACTAGTCAATAGGACTAGTCAGATACCCTATCTTACACAAGGTGTATCTACAAATTTAAGATGACCCAGAAGCTATAATTTTTACCACAGATACCTTACTAATTTCTGTAAATGGCCTCCAGATTTCAGGGTCTTAAATGTTACAGAAATTTTTTTATAGTGAAAATTCCGCAATGACTCATTTCAAGATGATTCCAGAACCCTATCTTGTACAGGATGTATCTCCGAAAGTATAAGGCCCCGGGATCTAAATTTTGAACCCAACATACCTTGATCCGTCTACTTAATATCGTCCAAGCCATTCCTTCTGAAACGTTGTAGAAAAAAGGTTATAGTGAAAATTCCACGGTGTCTCAGATGTAGTAGTGAAACCCCGAGACCTTGAGCTCTAATACCTTATGTTAAGAACCAAACATCAATATAGCATAGAAAAACCTCAGGAAAAGTACTCAACACCTTTAAAAAGAGATAATTTTATATAATGAGCCTCTTCAAGGGGGAAACCTCCTTTTACCCCACTTAAATGTTCAAGTACAAGATGATTCAAAATGAAAATGTGTCCTTGGTATATATAGGAGACTAGGAGGTATAATTACAACTAATGGCCTAAAGCCGACATAAATAAAATAACATTACTAATATAATATGCCCCAATTAAGGGGTAATGAGCCAATATTAGGGCTTAACAGGTAATATTGTTCCTTTACTGCATCCACAAAAAAATCCCAAGTGGGATCAACCCCATATATTCCAGACTCCTTTGTGGAACTTTTCTCCCAGTAAGTTTCCCACCAATGTTTGACATGAGGGAGATATTTAAGGTGTGCAAAGGTCATCTTTTCTCTGTCGAAAAAATTGTGAACAGAGAAATAACCTTCTAGAATATTTAACCATTTGTCTAGGTCTTCTACATTTATTTTTCCTTCAAATACAGGAATAACAAAATTAACCTGTACCTAGAAAGGAGAGGTGCCTCCAAAGTGGTCGCTTGATGAAGATGTTCCTACTTCTATTGATAGACGTTGAAGGATGTGGAAAAAATTCTCCATCATTTCGTCCCTCTGTTGCATGAGAGCTTGCTCAAGCAATAAATTAATAGAATCTTTTTCTCCATCATTTTTCTTTTCTTTCACCATGGAGGGTTTCCTGGGCGGGCGTGCAAGAGCGATTTTCCTCAAGAGAGACAAGCTCAAGACCCAACTTGCTATACTCAGACCTCGTCTGGGAAATGCACTGAAAAACGATCAAGAGAAGCCTACTCTGATACCACTGATCTGAATTATTTTCGGCACGAAATGAGAGCAGAGATATAATAAAGCAATGTACAGAGCTATCTTGGATATCCAATAATATAACATAAATGTATCAGCGATGAAACCATAAACAAAGAGATACAATAATACACAATTTTCTATTAATGAGTGAAAATGTACAAAGACTGTAAAAATACAGAGTGTAAGACTCACTAGAATGGTGGTAACTTATCTCTGAGAAGAGATGTGACAGCTACTTGCATCCATGAGAAGATGATTTTACAATGAGGCTCCAAAGGCCTTTTTATCATAAATAAAATCCAAAACCATAACCCCAGAAGATGAAAAGCCAAAAGTTTTATGGACCCTGTTTTGAGTAGTTTGGTGTATCAACTTCCCAAGAGCGTAACTTTGGCATACAATCTATGTTTGGGGTGCACGATAGAGCGTTAGAAAGGCATCGTCGAGGAGATTCATTTTGGGCTGCCACCATTCCATCAAAGCTCATTTTCCGCTCGTTGTAAATGTATCATTGAGAGATAATCCGCCACCATTCCAACAAGATTTTTTTTGCTTCATTTTACAGTTTCATCTTAGCTCCTTATTGAATAGAAAACCAGTTTTATTGTATCTCTATTATTTTGTGTTAATAATATTTTAATAATCTACATTCATTTTGATTTGCTCATAAAATCTAGATCAATCATAGAACATATTCGACTCAACAAGGTTTGCAAATAACAGGTTGAGATTTTAAACCATTAGTTCTTATACCATGTTGGTGAATAGGGTGGAACATGACATGAAAAAGAAAATATGGTACTGCAAATAATCGAAGAGGAAAAAAAAAATCTTGGACAAAGGTGGTGTCTAAAGACACTATTACAACAATTAAGCAGAGAAAACTATGATCGAAACATCACAGTGCATATTGCAAACGTTGATGTGCATGATATATGTATTATATTGATTAATGATAATGACGTGTGGGGTCTGCTATTTATAACCTAAATATCTAACCAACTTTTATAAATTCTAGAAGATCATGTCCACTGCTAATCGTGAGTTGTTAGAGTTGACTCTGCCAAATCCACGTTGTTGATTCCCCTCGACAATGATGTTAAACTTGACCACCTATCTGTCCTACTTGTAGTTGATTGTTGGGTTGGTCAATCCACTGCTCGACTATCTTTGATTGCTGGTCAATTGTCCGATCGACGGGCACATCTACTACTTGACCGAGTAATGTACTGTTTTGGTCGATGCCTGACCGATTGTACCCAAATGTAGGTCGATCGCTCGACCGACTGAATCCAAGAGATGTGTGATGAAACATTGATGTTTGATGTTCAAATAATGCATCCTATTATAACCTCATTCTTTATATGTATTTCTTTCCTTTTCTTTCTCGTCATCTTGGTGCTAGGTGATCTTTTTCCCCAAAGTGAGGTCTATTAATTTTTTAAGGAAAGTTAGAGATTCATCCATCTTTCTAGATTCTACATTTTCTTATTGAAATGTTGTTTCTCCAATTATCATTATAAATTGTCTTAGATATCATTGCATAGTCGTTTTTTAATTTTTTTTTATGGCCATTTCACCTTATCCAAACTAATTAAATTTCAATATCAGATCTACATATTAGGACATTGTGATACAAATTCCCAACAACTAAAATGAAATTTAAGAAATCTTTGTTAAAATAAACAAATAATAAAAACTTATAAACAAAAATAATTTAAAAAATTTACTTAACATTAATTTGTAATTATACTTTCAAATCATTATAAAACATGTAATATTACTTTCAAATCATTATAGAACATGTAATATTATCTCATAAGAAAAGAAAAAAAGAAGAAGATGAGATTAGATCGATAACTAATTATTTTATAATTTACTTTATTATAATTTATAATAAGGCATACCCATATTATTTTATAATTTACTTTATTATAAAACTCTACAATATTATTAAAAAAGGTTTTTCCTTTTGGGATGACCACCCATTTCAACCATCCTAGAAGGAAATATTTGTTTTTAATTAAAAAGAAATATTGATATAATGCATCTGAACCACTCGAAAGGAAATAAACGTTTTTGAAGGATAGGTGTTAACATAAAAAATATTGAGAGGTCACAATTAAAAGGAAACGGTTAGTATTTTCTAGAACCAAACTTGTAATGACATGATGGATTTGGTACATGGAAATCCAAACCATCGTTATGCAAATAATAATTGTATTGGGGATATAGCCAATAAATCGGAAGGGCAAAATCGGAGATATAATGGTTAAAGAGGGTTTAGAAAATTTCTTTAATTAGTCATGGCCGAAATATAACACTTAAAAAAATTTAAAATTAAACACATTAAAAGAAAATCGAACGGGAAATTGGGGAAAGGCTATTATCATTGGAGCACGATGAGTCATGACGCCAATTTTAAAACGATTTTTTACCCATTTTGGTCTTATATTGAGTTTTTTTTTTTTCTTCTTATATTGACTTTACTGGATATTGATTTCATTTAGTGATTTTGATTTTTAATTATATATAAATGTAAAAATGTAAACTTTAAAAATATCCAAAAACAACCCTATTACCATTGGAAAGCCATGTTTAATATTATAAATGGAGTTGAATTGCTAGATGTTAACATTTTTTTAAACTATTTGGAAAATCTAAATGTTCGACATAGATGGCTTCTTTGAGGTGTAAATTATGGTAGACACATAATCATTAGGGTCTAATGTATCTCCTCCAATGTGGTTGATGGCTATGGAAAAGAACACTTGTTTGAGGTTGCTCAACATTGTTTCTATATGAAAAAGTAGTTTCCTAGAGGGGAGACGATCTTATTCTCCCATCTTGTGAGTGAGCCTTAGGATCACTTGGAGTATATGTTAAATTGAAAGAAAGAAAATCACTCATGTAAAGAAACATATGAGTATGGTATAACAAGGCATGCAATAACTTAGGATTTCTTTTATAGGTTGACCCACATATGTGTCTCTATCCATTGTTGCAATAAGGACTAAGAGAAAGGTAGCCATACTTACACGATGGCAATATCAAGAGAAACTCAAGGAAAAAATGATAAACTAGTTGTTGGAGCTATCGAAAAGAAGCATATTGATAAAGGACAAAGTATCTTACATTTGGAAAACAAACAATAGAGATTGAAAACTCTGAAACAATGAGACATAAAATAGAAAATGAAGAAACCCTTAGAATATATTGCTTTTTTTATTCACTTGCACAAAAGATTTCTTACATTTTTACAATGGGTCCACTTTAAATTAATTTTCAAACAAAAACTAATAAACCAATATGCATGCAACTTGAAGGTTGAAATAATCTAACTATTTTAACTAACTCTTAAATAATTCATTGAGGAATGTGTTTTAAATATTGAGTGCACATTCTTGGAGGGATGGGTTGATTTGGAGTGCCCCTATTCCTTATCAATTCCTCCAATTTTAGGTCAAGATAATCCATGTTGTCCTCCTAGTTGCTAAAAAATATCTAGGGAAAGGAAAAGGATTGGACAAAACATATTTCCATGTTGAGTAGTCTACTACAAGAAGAGGGGGTATTGTAAGGAGAGTGCTCTTGCTTATTGATGAATGAAGATTGTTAATATATACGCACGTTGGAACCAAATCTATGATACTTTCCCGTGGAAGTAGACCAATTTGCCAAAAAGTATTTTCTAAATGTGTTTGAGAAGCTATTACAGATACATGAGTGTGGACCTATGATCCGGATTATTTTGAGAATGAAATGAAGGAGAAAATATAATAAGGAAATACAAAAGGATGTAACAAATGTACAATACTATAACAAAGATATAACAATAAACATAGAGATACAGTAATACACAATTTCTATTAATGAGCGATATGTACATAAGTGTAAAATACAGAGTGAATGAACTCGCTAGAATGGTGGCATCTTATCTGTGAGAAGAGATATGATGGCTACGCTCATTTGCAAGAAGATGATTATTAAAATGAATCTCTAAAGGCCTTTTAAGCATAATGAACATCCAAAAAACTAACCCAAATAGATGAAAGTCCAAAAGTTTTGTGGTCCCGATGGGAGTAGTTGACATGTCAACTTCCCGAGGGCATAAATTTTGAACATGATATTCGTTTGGGGCATTCGATACCTCGTCGGAAAGGTCTATCCGAGAAGTGGAACTTTTGTAGGGGCTCAAGGCATGTCGTTGAAAATCCTTAGCCCCCCAAAATTCCAAGAAAACGTTGTTTAGGGCCTCAAATGACCCTAGAAGTTTGGGACTCGAAAAACTGTAAACAAATTACCAAAATTGAAAATTGTTCTTTGAGCCAGTAAAATAGGTGGGTGGCCACCGAGATACATATGGATCAACCTCATTTTGTTTGACCATACAAACTTCAATGGTACTTTCTTCAAAAGTTTGTATCCTACAATGGTGAGTCATAGGTGGAAATGATTTCCAAAAGATGTGATTATTCTCATAGTGTTGTTGTGCTATGCAAACCGTCTTTTATGCCTTGGTCATAAGTGCCGAGAAGAGAGATAGAGGGATGTGCATCATGGGTGTGGGGTGAACATTGGAGAACCTAGTAGCATTAGAGTCTATTTCGGTATTCCTATGAGGGTATACATAGATGGATTTGGAAAATGATAAGAGTTGTAGAGTGGAGGCATGAAAAAACAAGAGCTTTGGGTTGGGTAAGGGAAGCATTAAAGGAGAGAATTTGACAATTTAAGGGACAATCTCTTAGGCAAGGGGTGTACCCAAGTGGGTGGTATTTTTTTGTTGGTCGCACCAATGAGGTAGAACATAGAGAGTTTGGTTAGTGCAAGAAGGTGGTGAAGGGGTGGCATGACACATTAGTACCAAAGGGTTCAGGGAGGTATAGAATTGAGGAGAGGATTTGACAAGTGAGGCATGTTGGTTATGAGTGGGGGCATGTTACTTAAGCACATAATAATTTGTAGAGGAATGGGAAGAGGTCGTGTAATGGTGCCACTACTGATTAGTTGGGAAAGGTGTTGGAGATGGAGGAGGAGCATAATAGGATTACGGGGTTGTAGGAGTTAATTTTTTTATCTACGATTATCACAATTATAATAGACTTATTGAGTGTAGGACTCTCATTTATGGCAACTTCATGTTGAAAAATAGTTAATAACCCAAAAATGAATTTAAGGATGAGTACATTTTCTAGGATAGTAATGTGGAATTGAATTCAAAGTTTTGTGAAAATCTCAATAGAATGTTGAAACGTTTGACCTAAAGTTTGACATAGTTTCCACCATTGACACATCAAATCTTGGGGTAAAAACACATTCAAAGGGCATAGTAAAAAGCATCACATGTTTTAATACACTCAGAAGTAGAAGTCTGGAACTAGTAGAGTGCACTGAATCAAGTTAAGAGTGGGATTTCCACCATGTTAAATTCATGTCATCAACCAAGTTATCAACCATGTTTCAACCAAGTTATCAACCATGTTTTCAAAGACTAAGAACGTGGCTAACTCTCGTAACATTAGATCACCTTAGACCTATAAATTTGTAATTAAGTTCTTCAAGCCAAAGATGCTCTAGAGGATACACCCTTCTTGTGTTTTCAAGCAATATGTGTACTTTTACAACATTTTGTTGATACTCTCATATAATAATGTCACTTAGATGAGTTGTTATCATATAGTTTGTTGTTAATATTCTATATATATTTAATTGTTATCATGTAGTTTGTTGTTAATATTCTATATATCTTATTTAATAGTAACATGCTTTTCATAACCTATATTTTATTTTTAATATCTATATATCTTATTTAATAAGTTTGTAACATGATAATAACACTGTAACATGATGTTTATAATGTATAATGTGTTGTTATTATAAATAAAACATGAAATCCTCGTGGTACATCAGTGGGACGTCCACTTGGGCTCCGCGGGAAGGGGTATCCATTTCTTCCCCAGTCCATCCTTAAAATGATTTTTTTTATTAATATATGATAAATATTTTTCAAATCTAAGTAGAATGAATTAATTTAATAGAAAAGTTTAAGATAGTAATTTTTTTTTAAAAACTTTAACCAATTAATAAAAAAATTAAGACAAAAATAGTTGAGGGGTAGTAATTTCTTTTACAAAAATCAATCAATCTTTTGTCAATCCTTTATTATTTATTTTAAATAGTTTTAATTTTCTTAAATAACAATAAATAAATCTACATTAAAAAATAATAATTATTCTTTCTACCAATTAACCATTAAATTATCATAAATTTTTATTATTCTCCCTGTTAATTAAATCACCACCCTCCTGTACATGAATGGACTTGATTGAAGCCTTAAGCATACTATAAGTCACTCTCACGGGAACCCAACCTTCACCTTAAAGCCCTTCAGTCTTAGAGCTGCCCGGTATTTACTTCAGTGGAAAGAAAATCATGTATAATATTTTTTAACATTTTAATCCGAAACATTTAAACAATTTGTGATAGGCAAACAAAGAGATCTTTAATAAAGAGATAATAATGGATTTCAAAAATATTCAAAATTAAAACTGTAAAATATTGCACACAAAAGTGAAAAAGCCGCTATTTTCTACAGACTGGACTCGTCTGGCCAATCAAAATCATCACGGTGCTATTAAAGAGAGTAGAGAGAGGATCTATTCATTTCGATTGCAATTACAAATTATTAGAATAGGAGACCTACTGTTGCCAAATGTTTGTCCACCACGTACACTCACAATTTTTAATGCAGACCAAGACCATTTTTTTTTAAATGTCGGCCCACCACCTTTAATGCAGACCAATTTTAAAGAGAATTTTTAAATTCTAAAGTTAAACCGACATTAAAACTACCTTTAATTGGTTGGAGGATAGATGTAACGGTAAAAAAAATAAAAAAAAAAAACACAGTGAAATACCAAAGTAAAAAGATGTTAAATCCAGAAAAAGCTTATTACCATTTGAAAAAAAGATTTATTACCCAAGAGTAGACAAAAAAATGTTACTTAGCTGTAGCAGAGATATAACCGTTAAAAAAGGTAAAAAAAAAGGTGAAATACTAAAGCAAAAAAAATTAAATCGGAAAAACGTTTATTACCCTTTCAAAAAAGCTTTATTACCCGTGAGTGGAGCAAAAAGCTGGAAAGCTCTATTACCGTTGCAGCCTCATATTTAATACATAAATTGAGTTGGATTGCGCTGTATTGTATGAAGTATTGTGTGTTAGGTTTTTGTTCTTCTCAGGATTCGTCTTTTTTTTTAATCAAAGGGATTGGAATATTCTCTGTTTGATGTTCTTGCTGGTTTTATTGATGGGTGATATTTCGTTTAGTTTTCAGGTATGTATTTTTCCGAATGGGTTTGGTTTTTGTGGAGTATTCTTTCTTGATTTTCCAATTTTGTAAATGTGTTTTGTATTTTTGGAGCGTTTTCAGTTGCCTTGGCTTGCTAGATTTTTGTTTATGAATTTTCTGAGTATTAGTTTCGTTTCTCAGTTAGCTGCAGTTTTAACAAGCAAAAATGTGTTGATGATGGACAGATATGTTGTGTAAGAGGTATTCGGAGATGATTCATACATTGTACGGTCTGCGGGAGCGATTGGAATTTTTGAGCCTACATTCACGAACGAATTGCAAAAAAATTGATTCAGGGAAATTCGGGTAATTCAGATTACCTTAACACTGTAGGTTATTGGGAAATATAATTAATTAAAGTGGTGACTTACGATCGTTCAGGATGAGATTGTCTTTGGACCTATTTTTAGTTTGTTTTAAAGTTTTAAATTCTTTAATAGGATTATAGTTTAGGTGGAGCAAAAAACTTTATATTGTTAAATAGGATTATAGTTGTTTTTGAAAAGTTTTATTATAGTTCCAGTGGAGCAGAGTTAAACGAAAATCCAGAAATCTCTATTACCTTTGGAGCGTCATGTTTAACATTATAGTTTGAGTTGGAACGATATGTTTTAATATTTTTCAGAATGATGAGGTATTGTATGTTTGAGGGGTTCACTAGTGTTTTTTTACAAGGGTTTGGAGTATTCCTTGGTTTAGCTATTGCTCTCTCTGGTTTGTTTGGTTGGTGATTTTTTTTTGGTCAGTTTTCCGGAATGCACTTTTTCTGTTCGGGTTTGTTGTGAAGCGTCCCTTAAGATTTCTAACTTTGAGGATGCAATTTTTCTTTGGTTGTTTTGTAGTGTTCTTGTTTTCTTGCTAAAATTGTTTCTGAATTTTGGCCGTTTTGGTTTGGTTTATTGTGTAGTGTTATGGTTGAAGTAGGGACAGTACTAAGTAAAATATTATAATTTGTTATTTTTCCATCATCAAATTTATATTATACTGCAGTTGTAACAAGGAGTGTGCTGATGATGTATAGATATGCTGGGACATAGGGAATGGTAAATAATGCATAGGTGTTATGGTTTGCAAAAGAATTTGATTGTTTAAATATTTAATTAAAATGAAAAGATGATTCAGGGAAATGCAAATAATTTTGAACTACAATAACATATTAGGTTTTGGGGAAAATAAAATAAGTTTAGTTTTTATGATAGAGATGGTTAGAAGTAATTTTCAGTTATTTTAAAAATTTTAATAAGATTTGAAGCTGGTGAAAATGATTAGTCTATTATTTTTTTTTATTTTTTAATTTTTATGAAGATTTAGTTACATTAATTAAATTTTCAATATATATCATAAAATTATTTGGTATAGTATTATTTTTAAGGTATTTTTATTGCAAATTTATTTGAGGCAAATTGTCATTTTCATATTATGTTTCCCTTTAAGATGATTTCCCTAAAATATATTAGATGCTATTTAAAATTAAAAAATGTAGTTAATCTTTTGAGTAGTTTTTGTTCTAGCATGTTCTCATTTATCTCTGCATTCACCTGGCCATGTTTATGTAGATGAAATATTCTTTTCATGTTTATTTGTATATGGTATTTATATTTTATTTCCTAATATTGGCACTATATGGAATTGGTTTACTCTTCTTTAATGTTGTGTTGACACTATATGGCATTGGTTTACTTTTTTTAATGTTGTGTAGTAAATATTTAAATATGACATTATTATCCTAATACTATTTTCCTTTAAATGTGGTGTTTCTGTTTTATTTCCTGATTTTATTCTTTAACATTGGCAATATATGACATTAGTTTTCTGTTGTCTAGTGTTAGTGTTGTAAATATTTTTTAAATATGACATCATTATCTATATATTTCAATTGTTTATCAGGTATATTTTTGTATTTTCCTTTATATTACTTCTTATAGTGTTTGTATATCTTTTTCTATTACCTCAGAAAATTTATATTAAATTATCAGCTATAACATTCTTTTGTTCTCAAATTTAACTTTTGTTCTCAAATTATTTAACTGAGACATTCTTCTACTCATTATTTTAACTTAGAATGGTAATATGGCGTGCTTTAGACCTACAATGGCATACATGGGATATTAAGAACGGTTATTTAAAGAAAACGCATAAACAAAAGACATGGGTAATATGATGTATTATTTAAGGAAAGTGCATAATATTGTGGTTTAAATTTATGTAAAAATGGGAGATATGAGGATTGCAGTAAGCTCAATAGTATTCTTACATAATCAGAGTTGTGCTATCAAAATTACAAGGGAACATAAAAAGTTTGGAAAACTACGAGGAAACTCAAAAAGGGATATGTTAACCATAAACATTCAAGGCATTCGCCACGGATAGGGAAAGTCATGAAACGAACACAAGACAGAAAATGTGAAGTCGGTAACTGGATCAGGACGCGTATGCTTCACATATGTGTGTAATTCCTTTATCAAAGCGAAAAATTGTTTGGCGATTTCTTTATCAAAGCGAAAATCTGATTATCGTATTTACATCGACAACATCCTCGAAGTTCTTCGCAAGAAAAGTTCGTTATTCCTTTTCGTGAGGATCATTTAACGAGCCCATTCTTGCGGGTTCCTTTGACGCGGTGACAACAAACACGATTTTATCTTATCTTGTTATATTCGACTCGGTTATTAGTCGAAACATTTGACTTATCATTTTTTATTTTTCTAATCTTAATTAAATTTTATATATATATATATATATATATATATATATATATATATATTTATTGAGTTTATAAAAAATTATATAGTTTAAATTTTTAATGAGTATTTAATAATAATAATAATAATTTATTTTTAAGTTCACAGTAAAGTTTATGAAGGTATACATACTCTACTCTATCCTATCTCTTTTGGATTTGAATCTGTGATTTTTTTAGCAGAAACATATGTTCTTAATCATTAAACCTACTTAGACTGTATAAAAACAAAATCTATATTAAAAACAAGATCTATAGCAGCTAAGTAGCAGCTAAGCTGCTAATCCCTACCTAAAAAACAATAGAAAACCAAAAAAACATAATTTTAAATAAACATTATAT
>ML783184.1:367663-423232 GCA_009831015.1 Picea engelmannii
CAAGGTAACTCCATCTTCGACAATCTCTAAGCATTCATGATAGCTCAGAAAAACTTTCATCTTGGATACCCAAGTGCTATGATTCGACCCGTTCAAAACAGGTGCTTGCATGAGAGCCTGGTTGCTCATGCTGGCCATTTTCTTCTCAAAAAATTATATACCGACGGCTAAAAAACAAATTGCATAGAAAAAAAATAGATCTTACAGAGCTTGTTGAAAGACGTTTTGCAATTCGGCAAGCTGGACAGAGGCTGGATCTGCAGCCTGCTCTGATACCATGAAAACGGACCTGCAGAAACAGAAAACGAATTGCAGGAACAGAGAAAATAGATCTGCGATAACAGAAAACGAATCGCAGAATAGAATGCAAAAAACACCACATGGATCTCATTATTGAATTGATATTTAAAAGGAATTACATGCAAGGAAATGCTTTGTAAATAACGAAGCGTCTAACTCAGCGATGAAAACAAGAAACCAAACAACTGAAGTTAACTAACAGAACTGAGCGATAACTTATTCGTCTAACAGTCTCGCCATCTGTCAACGAAGACCTATAGAAATATTTAAATGGGCTGACCATTTTATTAAGTACCGCATTAGTCTTCTCTGAGTTCGGACAAAATATTTAATTATCCTCCCTAACAGAGAATAGTCCGATTGTTGTTCATGTTTAAAACTGTGAACTCGATGTGCGTATGTCTTATTTGTAGAATACCATGACAACTGCAAAATGGTGTCGGTAGATAAAGGATTATAAATATCCCAGGGAAAAGCATAAAAATCTTGTTTTGTTTGGTTGTAGCCCAAGCGATTTCAGCATAAGCCATGGTGAAGTACTACCAATTAGGGTTTTTTTCTTTGTGTACTGTCATTGAGTTTTTCTGTGTGTTTTGAAAGTTTTTTATTTTTCACTAAGGATAAGATAATTTCGAATATCAAGGGTATCACTCATCACTCTATAGTAGTTTATCACTCATCACTCTACAGTAGTTGTACCATTCATGTAAAGACTGGTATATTTTAGCTTATGTATTACCATGGATTAGGCTAAAGTTCAAAAAAAATTACATTCATCTTAAAAGACAGGACTACGAAGTTTAAATTTCTCATTGCTAATCCCAGGGTTTTTATATCTAGGTTTAAAATGAACCTGTAATTTCATAACATTATGGATGTAAAATATGCTCAAAACATTCACTGCACATTTTCAAATAACTGTCACACATGTGATGCCTATTTCTAAATTCTAACCTTAAATGGAAGTATATGCAGAGTGTTGTAATTGTAAATGGGGAAAACACAATTAACACATGAAAATCACATAAAATCAATACACATAATTATGTGGTAAAACCCTTTTTGTAAGGGAAACCTCCACAATCGGTCTTATTATTGTTCAAGGGAGATAAATACAAACAACATTTATAATTCAGGCTTCCATTCCACCTAAGTTACATGCTCCTACCTCTGTCTCAGTTCCACTATTCCTCCATCCCTTTATGCCTCTATGGGCTTACATGAATGTAGAACATAATTCAATTAGTTTAGAAATTATTTTCCAATCTTGGGAGTTCATACCAAATTGGTAGATTTGGTTGAACAACTTGCTACAAAATAAGCTCCATTAAATCTGCTCATATCCATGGATTTTAGGAAATTAGTTGGCATATTCAAAAATTTCCACCTTGACAACAATTTACCTTATCTATAATACCCAATTTATTCATCACCTCTTTTGCAAGCCAAGAGAAGCCAAGCACCATGGTAGCTTCTCTAAAATTATTGGTTTTGTGAACATGTTTGTATGACTCTTTTGTATGAACTTTCTCCAGAGAGAATCCACGTTCATCACCTATTTTACAAAATGGTACTTGATAGGAATATTTTTTGTTTTAGTGTGGTAGGATGGATTCTTATCCAAGTGAATAGCACTTTGACTATCACAAAGTAGCTTTACTTTGTCATGCATCCTTCCAAATTCACCAAACAAACCTTTTGCAAGCATGTGAAGAAGCTATGTATTTTACTTCTATAGTGGATAAAGCAACAATGTTCTGTAGCTTTGACATCCAACTAATAGCTCCACCTGCAAGAGTAAAAACATCCTGAAGTCGACCTTCACTTGTCCAAATCACCTACAAAATCAAAATCAACATATCCACTAACTAATTCACAACTATTGTTATAGGTGATACAATAATCACCTGTGGAAGCACCCATTTCACTGCTTCCTAGTGCTTTTTACCTGGATTTGCCATATACCTACTGACATCCCCAATTGCATGTGAAATATATGGCCTTGTACTAACCATCCCATACGTTAGACTTCCTAGTGCATTAACATATGGTATTCAAGACATATATTCCTTTTCTTCTTTTGTACTCGGACATAAACTTGAAGAAAGCTTAAAATGGGAAGCCAAAGGGATTGAAACTGGTTTCACATTGTTCATACCAAACCTCAAAAGTATCTTCTCAACATACTTCTATTGTGACAACCAATGTTTACCATTCCTCCTGTCTTTGAATATATCCATGCCCAAAATCGGCCTTGTTGATCCTAGATCTTTCATATCAAACATCCTAGCCATCTAAGCCTTTAACCTGTTGATCTTAGTTATGTTTTTGCTTGCTAAAAGAATATCGTCAACATACAATACCAAGATAATGAATATGTTATTATTCAATTTCTTAAAGTAGACACAATGATCATACTCACTCCTTGTATAATTCTGGCTCACCATGAAAGAGTCAAATTTCTTGTACCATTGTTTGGGCAACTGCCTTAGACCATACAATGATTTCTTGAGCCTCTAAACAAATTTCTTTTTGCGATTCTGAATGAACCCTTCAGGTTGTTCCATGTAAATTTCCTCATCCAAATATCCATGTAAGAAGGCAGTTTTGACATCTAGTTGTTCCAACTCCAAATCAAGCAATGCAACTAATGCTAACACAATTCGAATTGAAACAGACTTAACAACTGGTGAAAAAATCTCATGAAAGTCAATACCTTCTTTTTAAGAATATTCTTTCACAACCAGCCTTGCTTTGTACCTTTCCACCTTATCATTATCACTCTTCTTCATCTTGTAGACCCACTTGCAACCTACAATTTTTCTATCTCTTGGAAGTTCTACCAGGTCCCATCTGGAATTCCTCTCTAATGCCTTCATTTCATCTTTCATTGCTTCTTTCCATTTATCATTTTTATAACCCTTCACAACTTCTTGATAGCATGAAGGTTCATCATCATTAGTACTTAAAGAAACCGATGAAACAAAATCATCATACCTTCTTGGAGGATTTCTGACCCATGTAGACCTCCTTAGTGAAGTTTGTGGCTCATCCAAATTTTGTTGATTGTTATCATCAACCATGTCTTCCTCTGCAGAAAAATCTTCATGAACAGGTTCAAAAACTTGTTCATGTTCACTTTCATCTGTATTTGAACTAGTTTCAAACTGAATCTGTTGATACTTAGGTACTTCTTCCTGTTTCATTTGAACATCTACATCTAATTTGATGAGAGATGATTCATCAAATATTACATCTTTGTTAATGGTGATCTTGTGGGCAGTAGGATCCCACAACATGTACCCCTTAATACCATCACCATATCCAACAAAGATAATCCTTTTTTATTTTGGATCTAGTTTAGAACGTTGATGTTTCAGAATTAGAGCATAGGCTTCACAACCAAAAACTTTAAGATTAGAATAATTACAAGGATGACCTGTCCATACCTCTTTTGGAATTTTTCACTCTATTGTTGTTGATGGTGATCGATTCACCATATAACAAGTTGTAGATACTGCTTCTACCCACAGTTCCTGCTACAAGTTGGCGTTACTAAGCATACTCCTTGCTCTCTCTAAAAGAGTTATCTTCATGCATTCAACAACTTTGTTTTGTTGAAGAGTATAGGAAGTGGTTTTATGCCTATCAATCCAAAACTCCTTGCAATAGTTCTCAAATTCCATCGACATAAATTCACCACCATTATCAGTTCTTAAACATTTAATGGACCTACCAGTGCTCTTTTCTACCAAAGCTCTAAACTGTTTGAAAACAGTAAATACATTAGCCTTTATTTTTAACATATGGATCCAAACCTTCCTAGAGAAATCATCTATAAAAGTAACAAAATATGATGATCCTCCATATGAAATAGTACGATATGGCCCCCAAACATCAAAATGGATATAGTCAAGGATTCCTTCACTGGTGTGTTTTCCGGTTTTAAATTTCCACCTATTCAGTTTTCCATAAATACAATGTTTTCATAAATCTAACTTTAAAGACTTTAGACTAGGAAGTAACTTGCAACCAATTAATACCTTTAATCCTTGTTCTCTCATATGGCCCAACCATTGATGCCACAGTCGAATAGAATCACTATCGTTCTCCGATACTCTCATCGCATGATCTGACTCAGTTCTTCCTTCTAACAGAAACGTGTTACCAACCTTCTTCTCTTTCATAACCAATAGGATTCCTTTGTAGACCTTCATAACTCCACCTTGAATAATACTCTTATATCCTCAAGTGTCTAAGACTCTCAAAGAAATTAGGTTCTTCCTAAGATTAGGTACATGTCTCACATCAATTAGTATTTTAACAATTCCATCAAACATCTTAATTCAAATGCTACCAATTCCCACAACTTTACACGAGATACCATTTCCCATGCAAACTATTCCATCATCTATATACTGATCAGTAACAAACCAGTGTCTATGAATACACATGTGATTTGAAGCACTAGATTCTAATAACCACTATTGATCATGACGTGAACCTATACTAATTGATAAAACTTCATCAGTCATACCTGAACCTGTTTCAGTTGCGTTCACTTCCTTCATTTATTTTTGTATTTTTTTATATATTACTTTTTATAGTGTTTGTATATCTTTTTCTACTACTTCAAACTCAGAAAATTTATATTAAATTATCAACTATAGCATTCTTATTTTTATATTTTCCTTTATATTATTTCTTATAGTGTTTGTATATCTTTTTCTACTATCTCAAACTCAAAAAATTTATATTAAATTATCAGTTATAACATTCTTTTGTTCTCAAATTTAACTGAGACATTCTTCTACTCATTATTTTAACTTAGAATGCTCATTATTTTAACTTAGAATGGTAATCTGGCGTGCTTCTATTCACTGTTTAGACATACAATTGCATACATGGGATATTAATAACGGTTATTTAAAGAAAACGCATAAACAAAAGACATGGGTAATATGATGTATTATTTAAGGAAAGTGCAGAATATTGTGGTTGAAATTTATGTAAAAATGGGAGATATGAGGATTGCAGTAAGCTCAATAGTATTCTTACATCGGCGCCTTCATCTCTGCATGCATAATTGCAGATGAATCTGCAGTAATATTATTCCTCAATTATGCCCGCAACATACATTATCCCTCCTGCGACAAGCTTTTTCTTGATACATCTAGTGTGGCCATGAAGTACTTTTGATAGAAAATTTATTTTTTGTTCACTGATTTTTTTGAAATGAACAGTATAAGCATGGTGATATTTTTTGGGGGATAGCAAAAACTGGTTAGATATCTAATATGTAGACATATAGATTCTATAACGGAACTCATGCGGAATGACATTTGGATAATAGAAGGGTTATTGTATTCTCTGGGAAGCCAACAGTAGTCAGGCCAATGTAAATATAATAGAATATCAGAGTATTACTTTTGAATATTGGTTTTTTAGACAACCGATTGCTAAAGTTGGTATCCCATACTCCATTTCTTGAATCGGCCATAACGAGAGATTGACATATGAATATGCATATGTTAGTGTGGTAGGCTGGATTCTTATCCAAGTGAATAACACTTTGACTATCACAAAGTAGCTTTACTTTGTCATGCATCCTTCCAAATTCACCAAACAAACCTTTTGCAAGCATGTGAAGAAGCTATGTATTTTGCTTCTATAGTGGATAAAGCAACAATGTTCTGTAGCTTTGTTCTGTAGCTTTGACATCCAACTAATAGCTCCACCTGCAAGAGTAAAGTCATATCCTGAAGTCGACCTTCACTTGTCCAAATCACCTGGAAAATCAGAATCAACATATCCACAGACTAATTCACAACTATTGTTATAGGTGATCTACAATAATCACATATGCCTCTCAAATATCGAAGCACCCATTTCACTGCTTCCTAGTGCTTTTTACCTGGATTTGCCATATACCTACTGACAACCCCAACCCAACTGCATGTGAAATATATGGCCTTGTACTAACCATCCCATCCATTAGACTTCCTAGTGCATTAACATATGGTATTCAAGACATATATTCCTTTTCTTCTTTTGTACTAGGACATAAACTTGAAAAAAGCTTAAAATGGGAAGCCAAAGAGATTGAAACTGGTTTCACATAGTTCATACCAAACCTCAAAAGTATCTTCTCAACATACTTCTGTTGTGACAACCAAAGTTTACCATTCCTCCTGTCTTTGAATATATACATGCCCAAAATCGGCCTTGCTGATCCTAGATCTTTCACATCGAACATCCTAGCGATCTGAGCCTTTAACCTGTTGATCTTAGTTATGCTTTTTATTGCTAAAAGAATATCATCAACATACAATACCAAGATAATGAATATGCCATTATTCAATTTCTTAAAGTAGACACAGTGATCATACTCACTCCTTGTATAATTCTGGCTCACCATGAAAGAGTCAAATTTCTTGTACCATTGTTTGGGCAACTGCCTTAGACCATACAATGATTTCTTGAGCCTGCAAACAAATTTCTTGTTGCGATTCTGAATGAACCCTTCTGGTTGTTCCATGTGAATTTCCTCATCCAAATATCCATGTAAGAAGGCAATTTTAACATCTAGTTGTTCCAACTCCAAATCAAGTAATGCAACTAATGCTAACACAATTCGAATTGAAACAGACTTAACAACTGGTGAAAAAATCTCATGAAAGTCAATACCTTCTTTCTGAGAATATCCTTTCGCAACCAACCTTATTTTTTACCTTTCCACCTTATCATCAACACCCTTCTTCATCTTGTAGATCCACTTGCAACCTACAGTTTTTCTATCTTTTGGAAGTTCTACCAGGTCCCATCTAGAATTCCTCTCTAATGCCTTCATTTCATCCTTCATTGCTTGTTTCCATTTATCACTGTTATAACCCTTCACAGCGTCCTGATAGCATGAAGGTTCATCATCATTAGTACTTAAATAAATCGACGAAACAAAATCATCATACCTTCTTGGAGGATTTCTGACCCGTGTAGACCTCCTTAGGGAAGTTTGTGGCTCATCCAAATTTTGTTGATTGTTATCATCAACCATGTCTTCCTCTACAGAAAAATCTTCATGAACATCTTCAAAAACTTGTTCATGTTCACTTTCATCTGTATTTGAACTAGTTTCAAACTGAATCTATTGATACTTAGCTACTTCTTCCTGTTTCATTTGACCATCTACATCTAATTTGATGAGAGATGATTGATCAAATATTACATCTTTGTTAATGGTGATCTTGGGGGTAGTAGGATCCCACAACCAAAAACTTTAAGATTAGAATAATTACAAGGATGACCTATCCATACCTCTTTTGGAATTTTTCACTCTATTGTTGTTGATGGTGATCTATTCACCATATAACAAGTTGTAGATACTGCTTCTACCCATAGTTCCTGCGACAAGTTGGTGTTACTAAGCATACTCCTTGCTCTCTCTAAAAGAGTTCTCTTCATGGATTCAACAACTTTGTTTTGCTGAGGAGTATAGGAAGTGGTTTTATGCCTATCAATCCAAAACTCCTTGCAATAGTTCTCAAATTCCATCGACATAAATTCACCACCATTATCAGTTCTTAAACATTTAATGGACCTACCAGTGCTCTTTTCTACCAAAGCTCTAAACTGTTTGAAAACAGTAAATACATTAGCCTTTACTTTTAACATATGGATCCAAACCTTCTTAGAGAAATCATCTATAAAAGTAACAAAATATGATGATCCTCCATATGAAATAGTACAATATGCCCCCCAAACATCAAAATGGATATAGTCAAGGATTCCTTCACTGGTGTGTTTTTCGGTTTTAAATTTCCACCTATTCAGTTTTATATAAATACAGTGTTTTCATAAGTATAACTTTAAAGACTTTAGACTAGGAAGTAACTTGCGACCAATTAATACCTTTAATCCTTGTTCTCTCATATGGCCCACCCATTGATGCCACAGTCGAATAGAATCATTGTCGTTCTCAGTTATTGTCATCGCATGATCTGACTCAATTCTTCCTTCTAACAGAAACATGTTACTAACCTTCTTCTCTTTCATAACCAATAGGATTCCTTTGTAGACCTTCATAACTCCACCTTGAACAATACTCTTATATCCTCTAGTGTCTAAGACTCTCAAAGAAATTAGGTTCTTCCTAAGATCAGGTACATGTCTCACATTAGTTAGTATTTTAACAATTCCATCAAACATCTTAATTCGAATGCTAACAATTCCCACAACTTTACACGAGATACCATTTCCCATACAAACTATTCCATCATCTATATACTGATAAGTAACAAACCAGTGTCTATGAATACACATGTGATTTGTAGCACCAGATTCTAATAACCACTATTGATCATGATGTGAACCAATACTAATTGATAAAACTTCATCACTCATGCCTAAACCTGTTTTTGTTGCTTTCACTTCCTTCATTTATTTTGGAGGGTTGTCTTTGGAGGCTTGTTGTTGCTTTCCTTCTTCAGTGTCCCGATTTTCCACAAAACCAGCACTTAAGCTTTCTCTTTTTTCCCTTTGACATTGACCAAGAGAAATACCTCTGACCTCGTCCTCTTTCTTTAGGTATGCCTCTGACCATCATTGCCTCAGATATAGAGGTTTCTGAATTGGATGTCTTCCTTGTTTCCTCAGACATTAGTTCTCCAACATTAACATCAAACTCAATACTTTTTGTTGTGATGAAACTAATGGAGGTAACAAAGTGATCCCATGACACGGGAAAAGCTCACAATAATGTAATTTCATTGTCTTTAGAATCAAATTTTACTCCCATGCTAGTCAACTGAACTAAGAGAGTATTAAAAGTATTTAAATGATAAGCTATTTTCATACCTTCCTTCATGCACAAACTGTACAATTTCCTTTTCAAGAAAATCATGTTCGTTAATGATTTCTTCATATACATGCTTTCCAACTTCGTCCACAAACCGACTGATGTCTTCTCCGCAGCAATGTTGAAGAGAACATCATTGGCCAAAGACAAACATATGGCACTAAGTTCTCTTACATCGATCTCATCCCAGTCTTCATGTATTATGGTCGTGGGTTGCTTTGCTTTTCCCAAAAACCCCTTCACCATGCCTTGTTTCACGAGCAGATCGTGCATCTTCACCTTCCAGATCTCGAAATTGTTTTTTCCATTGAACTTCTTGATTTCAAACTTAGCACTATGAGTTTTTGTCTTATTTTTATTTATTTAAGAATGGAATCATATTATTTCTAGTAAGATTAGCATTAAATTGTTCATCATATTTGATAAGAAAAAATTTTCATCTTTACTTACGAATTACCATTGCGAGAACACATTTACATTCTAGAAAGGAAATAAGCCAACATACCACCATGCACCAGAACTGAGTCATGTAGTATGGAGCTACATGTTCAGTTTTTAATGATGGAGAGTAGCTCGCCAGATTGCCATATCTCAGTTTCATCACGCCATTACAATCATTGCAATCGTTTTGTTACAATCATTTTGTTTCCATGAATAGAGGAGGGTTTTAATAATCCACATAAATTGAGAAACCAGCGCACCGCAGAAATTGAGAAGCCGGTGCTGAATTGGAAAACCATGAATAACATAAGTTTACCCAAAAACGACGCTCCCTCCATGCAGATACCCCCACGCTGATGCAAAAACTCGGCGCTCCCGTGGGCATCTCCACGATTCCATGATTACTTAGGTTGCGAGTGCTCCACGATGGTGTATCTCTCCCCGAGCTTGGATCTACCAATGTGCCAGTCGCTATATGCCAATGTTACAGTCGCTCCGATACACTTTTTTCAATACACAACAACAACACAATAATTTCGACTCAACTAACACGTTTTTTCCAGGCGGGCTGCTGTCAACAGTCTATACACGTTATAGACTCGAACTCTCACACAGGTCACAACAGATTATAACATCTTTGATACCACTTGCTGTAATTGTAAATGTGGAAAACATAATTAACACTATTACAATCATATAAAATCAATACATAAAGAATTACATGGTAAAACCCTTCTTGTAAGAGAAACCTCTACAGGGCAATGCTAATTGATCTTCTTATTGTTCGAGGGAGATAAATACAAACAAACTTTATAATTCAGGCTTCCATTCAACCCAATATTCATTCTCTCACCTCTATCTCATTTTTAGTATTTCCCATCCCTTTATGCCTCTATGGCCTTACATCAATGTAGAAAAAAAATTAATTAGTTTAGAAATTATTTTCCAATCTTGAGCATTCATACCAAATTTGTAAATTTGGTTGAACAACCTGCTACAAAATAGACTCCATTAAATACAGATTTTAATGGAAATTAGTTGACATATTCAACACACAACGTTGATACTCAATTTAAAACAAAGTTTAACAAAAAAAAATTCACCATGGATTTGGATTTTGAATGAATTGAGTATCACGAAGGGATTAAAGGGTTGACCCATGCTGTAGATAGAGAGAAAAACACACTTTTTCACTATAAATATGACAAACAGGTTTAGAATAGGTAAAGGGAAATCTCTTTTCCTCGGAAGAAGAGAAACATTTTTTTTGTATTTCATTATTTGTAGTTAATTTGAAATGATGCCTTTAAATAGATAACAAGGACGCAATAGAAAGAATAGAACTCTCGAAAATAAATAATAACATACTTTTCTAGACACTAATCTATACAACAATCTAACAATCTAATGTTTTTGGTCAAATTACATTTATGTTTCTAGATGATGGATCTAATTAATGTGAAAATATTTTATTTCAGATCTTAGTTACTAAAATTATTGTACAGATCTTAGTTACTAAAATTATTGTAGAGAATGAACGAGATATCTCTCTACAAACATTTCTTTTTGTTCTTGTACATCCACAACACTTTTAAGTTTTCTTGTTTTTTTACTTGTAGTGTTCTTGAGTTTAAGTATAACAGAAAGGGATGATGGCAGTACTACCTTTCAAAGATTTTCTTTATTTTCCTCCATTCTTTCCTAGATACCATAATTTTTGCAAGCCATAATCCTCAACAGACAATCTTGATGAAATTTTGGTGGCAACTCCACCAAAATTTGGAGTTGCCAGCATGATTTTGGCTTAGTGGAGGATCTCACAAAGCATCAATTAATTAATTTTTTTATTTACAAGATACCATGAGACATCAAACTCATTATCAAACATCAAAACTAGAATTTTTCCTCTTAAAATAGCTCTCTGATGTTTTTCGCTTGATAACTCTCTGAGTTTATTTAGAGCAACATCAAATTCTCCAAATTCAGGAAGCTTTATACATTGTCCTCAACCTTCATTTCCAACCAAGTTTATGATACCTTGCTTCTTTGGTTGATTTTTCATTGCTCAGTAGCTTGAAAAACAATATTTTATGGCCTCAAGAATGATTGGCCATCCATGTTATTTCAATCTGTTTTTTTGATTTTGTATTTTTCTTTCCTTAAAAGAGAATAAGAAATTTTTTTGAGCTTCAGTATTTGGCTACCATATGAGAACAATTTTTTAGCTTTAGTATTTGGCTACCCTATGAGCTTATGATTAGTGATTTGACATAAAGGAATGTGCATGTTTTAACTCTCTTATTGAGCTTGAGTGTGTTGATTGTTTAGTCTTGAAGATGGCATCTTCACCCCCTTTTGAGCATCAAAAAATATTCATTTTACTTTTATATGCATTTCCAAGGATCATATGTTTTCAAAATAGGTTAAATTTTAAGTTATTTATTTCTTTATTTATTTTAAAATCCACACACTTAGTTCTTATTTTTTTTAGCTTGCCATACATGAATGTAGATATTGTGTTTCACTTAATGATAACTTTGAAATCAATGACAAGAAAAGTAAGTGAATGTACATGAAGGAAAAAGATATTATTTTGTACAAATTGGTAAAACTAACTTCTTATTCTAGTTATAAAAATGGCTGAAATGATTGACAAAACTATTTCACATAAAATAAAGACTATTTGGCAAATTAATTCCACATTTGAACAAATTTGGAAAATGAATTTTAAACTTACCCTTCCATTTGGACTTTTGTTTTGCACATTCAATCCATTTTTATATTGCAACAAAGAGAAATTTATGCTCATATGATTTTATGAATGTAATGAAAACCAAATCATAAATTTATTCTCATATGATTTTATGAATGTAATGAAAACCAAATCATTCAAGCCTAATTTCACGAGATGTAAAGAGAAAATCAAGCATTAAAAGCAAGACTTCATATGCACAAATTAAAAGTGCAGTTGTTCTCATTGATTATATTTTAACATTCACATTGAACACGATATTGCTTCTAAAAAGAGTAGGATCACTTTTTCCATTGGATTTTGTGCAAATATTGTAATAGTTTTGAGTAAAATTCATGGCAATGTACGACTGAGAATCTATTTCTAGGACAATTATTATGGCAGTTGAAATAGAATTTGTTGCTCCCATATACATTGTAAGTGAAAAATCTTTAAACCATAACCAAAGTCATAATGCATAAATAAATCAAGGGTTTTTTCTAGTATAACGAAAGACAACAAAGCATATCAATTTTATCATTACAACATTTCTTTACAATCAGTTTTATCACTATGATATTCCTCTACAATGTTCCTAATCATAACAAGGTGATCGTCAGTTGAATACCATAGTTGAATTAATGATCCTAGTTGAATGAATGATCATAATCATAACAAGGTTGTCCACAATTAAATGGTATCTTCTAAACCCAATCTAAACCCAACTTAGCCTTTATCCTAACATGTAATATCCCAAAAAATAATTAATTATTAAAGTTTATGTGTACTTGGGAATAAATTTATGTTTTTGGCAAATTCGAATTTGGAAATTATTTGTCATATATGGAAAATCCAAATTTGAAATTTAATTATTGTAATTAATTATTTATGACTGTTGGGAAAGGATTTGATTTGCCCAACTAACTTTTTTATTGTGACACATGTAAAAGACAAATTTTTTTATATATTAAATGTCGGAAGACAAATGGAACAACCATGTTGAAAACAATTGACCATGACTCCATGAGTGTAGAACATATTTGAGTTGTCTCAGGGATTATTTTTACATGTGGAAAATGAGGAATTTGACCACTAGAAGCCCCTGAAAACTAGGGATTTGTAAAGATACGAAAATTCCCAAGGAGGGAAGGAAAGACTTAGGCACAAGATGCACATAAATACAACATATGGTGGAGGCAAGACATTGATTAGTATTGTAACATCCACAGCCCTCCAGAGACTGGGTAATGCTACCATGCAGAACTTACATCTTATATAATATATATGCATAATAATGAATTTAACACATTTAACATAGAGTTACTGGCATCATACAGACTTAAATAGAATTAACATCAATCCATACATGCAACCGAATACATGAAAACATACAAGCATAAAAAAACATGCATATAATACATAATTAAGCACAACAATGATACTTATCTTTTATGTCGAGTCAATCCACCAACTGTGTGCAGACCTTCCACGAGCCTCCTAGCCTTAGACTGTGTTTCTCATCACTCTCAGTAGTAGGTCACCCCTGATCTAGGACTAAACTCCATCGAGCAAGGGAATTCTAGGCTTGGAAAGGACAACAAGGAAGTTTCACAAAGCAACATGAAGGATATTTTATCCCATGAGCCACTTATGCCCACAACTCACAGACCCTCATTTCCCACACGCTTGCTTCACCCTAGGAGAGTACACCTTCACTACTACAAGTCCATCGGCCAATACACCTCCCTTACCTTGGGCTTCAACAATAGGCTGGACTAGAAGTCTCAAAGTACTATAGCTGCTACGGAACTCCCTTCCAGGAGAACTCACTTCCCAACAGACTCTCTCACTCGAGAGAGATGCTCATAGGCCTAACAACCTGCTTCTTCAATTAATCTCCTAAGCAATACTGCAACAACATTCGGCTAGCATACGAGTGACAACAACACGAAGAAACAATTATGGACACCGAAAATGGAAACATCCTAACGCTAAGACACAACACGACTCAAGCGAACACAAGGCAACAACCCCAAATGGTTAAGGCACAAACTCAGATTTGAAGTGTGGATAAACCTGGGTTCACAGGACACACAGGTCAGAATTTCCCTCGCCAACTGGTTTCTCATATGTGAAAGGTTATGCAGAGGGAAGACGTAGAGGCCCCAATGGGCTAGATGATGGATGGGAAATGGCAAGAAAAATCCCTTCCCGTGAGCGGTTTTCTCGACTGTGCTTAGGTAACCATAGGTCGACGTCCGAGGCCAACAAGTTCAGGCAGATGATGGAAGAATGACTCATGAACCCCCAATTCAGTTGATGCTTTATATCTTAACTGCATGAGCCCTGGTCGACACTTGTCTTCCTGGAGCTGCATGCGCTCCATTTATCCTACATCCCACTTTCTAGGAATTTAGGATAACAAAAACATATCATGTTCACCTTAGTCTTTAGGAAATAATATTAAACATTATTCTTCTAGAGGTAAGCCCCCTAGCTTATCCCCTAGGCCCAAATACTTAGCCCCCCCTTTTTCTGACCCTACCTAGTAGAGCTTAGTCCCCCATAACTCTTCTTCGTCATCGGTCTACACGCAACACTGTTTATATTTTTATTAATGTTATGCATAATTACATATGCAAAAATCAGGCTCATTGGCATTGGCATCTGGCTGACCAGCCTAATCAACACATAAGTCTTTTATCTTATAACCACTTGGCTCACCAACTGATCCAGATTATTTTCGGCACGAAATGAGAGCGGAGATATATGACAAAAATATTTAGAGATATTGCAAGAGAGACAACAATATAACAGAGATATAGTGGAAATAAAACAAGAGTCACAGATATACAGTAATACATGATTTCTATTAATGAAATAAATGTACAGAGACTGTAAAACTATAGAGTGGAAGACTCACTAGAATGGTGGCATCTTATCTCTGAGAAGAGATGTGATGGCTACTCGCATTCACAAGAAGATGATTAAAATGAGGCTCTGAAGGCCTTTTTACAATAAACGGGAATGATAAAATTCCTAGACATCCAAAAACCTAACCCTAAGAGATGAAGCGCCAAAATTCATGTGGGCCCCGTTTGGGTAAGTGAGTACATCAACTTCTCGGGGTCGTAACTTTTGCATACAATCTTCGTTTTAGGTGTGCGATAGCTCATTGGAAAGATCTATCTGAGGCCTACAACGCTCGAGACAAAATAGCATCATAGATGGTATTTTGCGAGAGTAACATACCCAAAAAAACATCGTTTAGGGCCTCAAAATGGCCCCGAAAGTTGAGGGCCCAAAAAAATTGCTAAAAATAGTAAATTGCCAAAATTGCCAGAAAGTCATTTTGAGCCATTTGGAAAAGGTGGGTGGCCACCGATATCCACCTAGATCAACAACCTATAAGAAAAATTACAATTCATAAGGGGCTCGTCCTTGGGGTATTACAATCCCCTCCCCTTATTTTTTCACTGTCCTTAGTGCAACTTATTTACAAAACAACAACAAGATTTTCAAGATATTCAAAAAGATGTGGCTACTCTGCCCACATAACATCTTCATGCTCCCATGTTGCGTCCTCAGGACCATACCAGGTCCACTATAATTTTAGAATCCCTATGGCTCGATTCCAAAGCTTCTTGCTTTTCCGTTCCAGTATATGTACCAGATGCACCTGTAAGACGCCTTCTTGCTCCACCTGAATCACATTCCAATTGATTACATGATTAGCATCAGATATATATTTATTAAGAAATGAAATATGAAACACATTATGTGCAGTCATGGATGCAGGCAATGAAAACATATATGCAACTGGTCCAATTATTTCTAGGATTTCAAATGGTCCACAAAATCTGGCTGCCAATTTGGAACAGTTTCCTAGATTCAGGTAACTTTTGTTAGCTTTCACTTTTAGGAAAGCATGCTCTCCCACTTTAAACTCTTTGTGGGTTTGGTTCTTATCAGCATAACTCTTCAACCTATCTTGGATAGATTCTAAATTTTTCTTAATATTCAACATTTGTTCTTCCATTTCCTTCAGAAACTTTGGCTCGACCACTGCTCTATCAACTGGGTTATCCCAGCTTACCGGAGTTTTTCACTTTCTGTCGTAAAGTGATTCAAACGAGCTCATCTTTAGTGATGCTTAATACCCATTGTTGTAGGCGAATTCTACCAAGTGTAGGTAGTCTTCCCATTTAGATGGTTTGTCCATCACAACATCCTTAGCATGTATTCTATCACTTGGTTCACCCTCTCTGTCTGCCCATCGGATTCAGGATGATAGGTAGTTTTGAAGTTTAGATTCATTCCAAACCCCTTGAATAACCCTTTCTATAACTTTAAGGTGAATAATGGGTCTCTGTCAGACACAATTTTCTTGGGAACATCGTGTAATCGTGCTATTTCCTTCATAAAGATATTGGCAACATTAGCTTCCTTGTGAGTAGTATTTAATGGAATAAAATGGGCATCTTTCATAAGCTTTTCCACCACCACCATGATTGAATCATGTTTCTTTCCAGTCTTGGGCAATCTTATGATGAAATCCATTATCACTACCTTCCACTTCCACTCAGGAATGGGTAAAGGTTGTAGCAACCCGTCTGGGTGCCTATGCTCAGTTTTGACCTTCTCGCATTCCATACATCTGGCGATGTATTTTTCAATTTATTTCTTCATACCTGGCCAAAAGTAATGGCTCTTGACTGCTGTCACAGTTTTCTGATATCCAGGGTGTCCAACATAAGGCACATTATGCATTTCATTCAAAATCATAAGTTTCAAGTCCCAGACATTAGGTACATAAATTTTGTTCTTGTACAGAAGTATTCCATCAGCCTCTAATTTATAAGTTTCCACTTTCTGTAGCATTTTACCATGTTGTAGCTTTGCTACCAACTCCATGTACTACCCATATGCATTTGCAGCTTCCAAAATTCTTCCCTTAATGTCAGTTTGGTACATGCTAATGGTTGTAGAATGTATTTCATGCACTCTCTTGTTGAGTGCATCAACCACTTTGTTCTCCTTTCCTTTGATATGATTGATATCAAAGTCATACTCACAAAGGAATTCTAACCACCTACTCTTCCTAGCATTCAAGATTGGATGATCAAACAAATACTTCAAACCTTTATGGTCTATCCTCAGTTCAAACCTCCTTCCCATGAGGTAATGCCTCCATTTCTTCAAAGCATGAACGATGGTCGCCAACTCTAAATCATGAGTTGCATAGTTCTTTTCATTCTCTTTCAATTTCATAGACTCATAACATATTACAAATCCATTTTGGTTGAGGACTCCTCCCATTCCTTCTTTGCATGCATCCGTGCACACTACAAAATCTTCATTCGGATTTGCAATCCTCGATATTGGAACACTGGTTAACAGTTGCTTCAATCGATGGAAGCTTCTCTCACATTCTTCTGTCCACTAAAACGTATTCTCCTTCCTTTGCAAGGAAGTGATGGGGTGAGGTATCCTTGAGAACCTCGCAATGAACTTTATGTAATAGCTAGCTAGACCCATAAAGGATATGACTTCTGTCACATTCTTTGGTGCTGACCATTCCCTGATGGCTTCTATATTCTCAGGATCTACAGTTATCCCATCCTTTGCAATGATATTCCCCAAGTAATGGATCTACTTTTGATAAAATGAGCACTTTCTCAATTTGGCATACAGCTAGTTCTCTCTTAGCACCCGCAACACCATCCTCAGATGTTGTTCATGCTCTTCCTCTGACTTGGAATAAACCATGATGTCATCCAAAAATACTATGACAAACTTGTATAGATATTCCCTGAATACCCCATTCATTAAACACATGAAAACAACAGGCACATTCAACAACCCAAATGGCACCACTATGAATTAATAATGACCATACCTTGTTCTGAAGGCGGTCTTGTTGATGTCTTCATCATTTATTCTTACCTGGTGATATCCTAACCTGAGATCTATTTTTGAAAATATCTTGGCATCCTTCAACTGATCAAAGAGATCATCGATCCTTGGCAGAGGATACTTGTTCTTAATAGTCACTTTGTTCAACTGTCTGAAATCGATTCCTAATCTCAATGTCCCATCTTTCTTCTTCATGAATAGGATTGGGGCTCCCCAAGGTGACACACTTGGGCATATATACCCCTTCTTTGGAATCTCTTCAAGCTTCAATTGCAGTTCTTTCATCTCTTGTGTACTCATTCTGTAAGGAGCTTTTGGTATTGGAGCTACTCTATGAATCAAGTTTACAAAGAAGTCAATATCTCTCTTCAGGGGTAGTCCAGGTACCTCCTAGAATACATCTTCAAACCCTTTTAGTAGTGCATGATATTCAATATTTGACACCTTATCCTTAGGTGTTTCCTCCACATGGGCTGCAAATAATTGACAACCTTTCCTGTAGCACTTCTTCAGTTGCATTGCTGAGATTTCTCTAACAGTAACTACCCTGGGAACTCCTTGGACTATTCTCTGATTCCCTTCCTCATCCAGGCAAGTGAATTCCTTTTTATGAAAGTCTAATATGGCATGGTGTTGGTCCAACCAATCCTTCCCTATTAAACAATCATAGGAACCTAAAGGTAAAATGTTCAATTCAGCTCTCATGCTCAATCTGTTCATGTCCACTGGAAAGGACTTAACCAATTCCGTAACCTTTCTCTTGGTTCCTATAGCTAGCTTCACTAACCAAGATTTTCCATGTTTTCTTCTTGACAATTGAAAACTTTCCACCACTCTAGGATCTACATAACTATGACTAGCCCCTAAATCAATTAAAATAGTAAAGGCATGGTTGTTGATCATACCTTCCACTTCAATCATGGGAGACTGATATTATGATTTATTTTTGTCTAGGGATACATAGATCCTTGGTACTCTACTGCCCATGTCCTCCACTGTTTCTGTCTGCTAAACATTGTGGACAGTTCTCACTTTATCAATCCTGTGGGGGAAATCTCTGTACCTATGATTTTACTTACAACCCCAACATTACATAGGTTGTTGTCTTGGCATTTGTTCACCTATTTCATCTTTCTTACACTCTCTAAAACCCATCTATCCTTGAAGGCTATTCCTTAAAAATGATGGTTTGATTCCCTTTTTCCTCTCCTCCCTGTTAAACTTCTTCTTGTCTTCCCAAGATTTTTCGACAATAGAATTTTCTTTTTGTTGATCGTATAATCATTTTTCTCTCCTTATAGTTTCTTCCATTGTTTTTGGGTCATCATATTGGATATTGTCACTAATGGAAGGTGGCAGTCCATTCAGATACCTTTGAATTTTTATAGTCCCGTCCTTGATGAAAGGAACATACTTCAACAATTCCAAAAACCTTCGTTCATATCCATCAATGGTCATGCTTCTCATCTTGAGTTCAAAGAAATATTTCATCTTTCTCTCGTAGTATCTCTTAGTTAAATACTTATTTTCAAAATGTCTCTTGAACTCCCTCCAAGTAACATTATTCTCTTTGACATGTTTTACTTTCACAAGATGCTCCCACCATATGGATGCCTTTCCTTTAAGTTGTCAAATGGAAATTATTTTGTTTGCATGAGAAGAATAGTTCTTCAATTGGAAATATTTCCTCATGCCCAATAGCCAAGTCTCGACATCTTCATATTTCTTGTGTTCTCTATCAAAAGTAGGAGGCTTAATCTTGTTCATTTCACCCTTTTGTTCATCCACTCTAGATCTTCTATGATTTATGGTAGGAGATGGGCTTGAACTATTGTGTGCCTCCTTATTGGAATGTTTTGGGGAGTGATGATGATGCCTGCTAATGATTCTTGATATTATTTTCCTCTCAGGGTTCTTGTGACTCCCTATTTTTCTTGACTCACTCTCCTTATCCAACTTCTTTTTTATTCTTTCCAGGCTCTGCATCAACTTTAAGTTGAATTTTCCTTGTTGATCCCTGGCTTTCATGAGGTTTCTGATATCATCTCGGTGAACCTGGGCATATTTCTTCAATCGTTCAATGATTTCATCATATGCTCTTCCTTTTCCATCTCTCCTTTGTGCCCATTGGAGTTCGATTCTTCCACTCCTAAATGGACATCCATTCCTTTTACTTCATTCTCTGAACTGGAAGCATTATGTGCCTTCTCCATTTCTCTACACTTAGTCACAATTATGTATGGTCCTGACACTCGTTGAACTCTGCAAACACAACATGTAGTCAACCAGAAATTTTCAGGCCATCAGTCCTTAACAATTCCCACAACATTTATAAACCAATCTGATTTAAGAAAAACGTTCAGATTTCATTTTCTTTCTGATATTTTCTCTACTCTATAATAATTTTTGCACACTAGCCCCTTCTTCTCAGTCCCCAACCCATGTGATCAGGGGACATGACCAAACACTAAGTAAAAAGGTGCTAACTTGGGCCTTCGATTTCAAAATTTTTCAAAGAACAACACAACAATCCCTCAGAGTTCTGAGTTACCAAACTCGCGAAATAGAGTGGATCAATAGTCCACATCTACCTAGCATCCAAAGGATGACACTAAATATGGAACCTCAGGTGTCTGAGTTCTGAGACTTTGGGTCTTTAGGACTTCGGAGCTTTGGAGTATCTCACATCCACACATCTGAACTGTTAATATCCGAACATTTCCAGTCATCTTTGGTGACATCATTACATCACATCACTTAACATTTTCCAATTGTGGGGGCATGCAATGGTGGTTTGGAGTAACCCTCCTTTCATCCCACAATTCTTCTGATGATGAAACGTAACCCGTTGGTGAAAACGTGGTTTGGATTGCGGGACCACCTTGGAGAATTAACTTCTGTGCAAATTGGTTCCCGACAATACCTTATGTCCGTTGATATTGATGTATCATGATCAATGCCATTGTGGGTCCTCCAACCTTTAACTATGTTACCTAACCTCGACCCCACTAACCATGCTCATACAGGATGCCACATGGTGGAATACTAGTGACTGATACGTGGCCCATTCATATGGGTGACATGCGCCATATTCCAAATGTCATTTCAATATTCCATGGGTTTGAAATCCACTGACATGTGGCACACATCCTATGTGTCCATGTCACCTCTAGGTGACGTCCTCACCACTTCGGCTCTTCAGGCTTCGAAGCTTCGGACTTCAGGAGTTTCAACTCCTCTATGCTCTCTTTTTCCTGGAGCACTTTCCTCCGGAGTTCACGATCCACTAACACATTTCCTCTTTTACGATCAATGCCTATGAGTGACTTCGACACTTCGGGCTTCGAGAGTTTCAAACTCATAGCACTTTAAATCCTCTGAAGTAATTCTAACCTGAAGTACACGATTTCTTGACGTGTGTCCTTTGCAATGGACGATTTCTATCTACTTCATCCTTCGCGGCTTCAGGAGTTTGTCACACTTCACACTTGAAATCCTCCGAAGTGACTTTCCTTTTCTTCCCTAGAAACAGATCTAATGGTCCAGACTCCTTCCAACAACAGATCTGACGACTATTGTCTCTCCTCCTCCTGAGCTTCATTTATCTAACCCCTTTCTCATTAGAGGGTTGCTATGAAACTTAGTCAACATTCGGATCTATGCACTCCTTGCAATAGATCTTCACGTCCCTTCATGAGAAAACTCAATCTATTTCTCCCGATATTTTTGAGTCAAAGACTCTATCCATGCACTCCTTGCACCCAGGGACACTCTGAACCTCAATTTTTTTCCCTTTCGACAACAATTCACTTTGAAATCTTTGTCTTGTTAACCACTAACATGTCCCATTCAGGCTTAGTGTTGTAACCATGCTCTGATACCATATTGTAACATCCCCAACCCTCTAAAGACTAGGTAATGATATCACGTGGAACTTACAACTTCTATAATATATAGGCATAATATTGAATTTAACACATTTAACATAGAGTTACTGCCATCATACAGACTTAAAGAGAATTAACAACAATCCATACATGCAACAAAATACATGAAAACATACAAGCATCACAAAACATGCATAAAATACATAATTAAGAACAACAATGATACTTATCTTTTATCTAGAGTAAATCCACCAACTACGTGCAGACCTTCCATGAACCTCCCAGCCTTAGGCCGTGCTTCTCATCACTCTCAATAGTAGGTCACCCCCAAGATGGGACTAAACTCCACTGGGCAAGGGAATTCTAGGCTTGGCAAGGAAAACAAGGGAGTTGCAAAAAGAAGAGGGAAGGATATTTTATCCTAGGAGCCACTTACGCCCACAACTCACAGACCCTCATTCCCCACATGCTTTCTCCACCCCAGGAGAGTAAACCTTCACTACTACAAGTCCATTAGCTAGTACACCTCCCTTACCTTGGGCTTCAGCAGGAGGCTGGACTAGAAGTCTCAGAGTACTGTAGCTGCTACGGGACTGCCTTCTAGGAGAACTTACTTCAAAGCAGACTCTCTCACCTAGGACAGATCCTCACAGGCCTAAAAACCTGCTTCTTCAATTCATCTCCTAAGAAATAATGCAAAAACATTCGGCTAGCATATGGGTGGTAGAAGCAATAGGAAACAGTTATGGCCACCGAAAATGGCAACAACTTAATGCTAAGACACAACACCTCTCAGGCGGACACAAGGAAGCAACCCCAAATGGTTAAGGCACAAACTTGGATTTGTAGTGTGGATAAACATGGGTTCATAGGACACATAAGTTGGATTTTCCCTACCTGATTGGTTTCTCAGATGTGCAAGGTTATGAAGAGGGCAGAGGCAGAGGCCCCAATGGGTTAGATGATGGATGGGAAATGGCAAGCGAACTCCCTTCCTATGAGCGGTTTTCTTAACTGGGCATAGGTAACCAGAGGTCGATGTTTGAGGCCAATGATTTCAGGCAGAATATGGAAGAATGACTCATGAACCCCCAACTCAGCTGACGCTTCAGCTCTTAACTGCATGAGACTAGGTCAAGACTTGTCTTCCTGGAGTTGCATGCATTCCATTTAGCCTACGTCCCACTTTCCAGGAACTTAGGATAACACAAACATATCATGTTCACCTTAGTCTTGAGGAAATAATATTAAAATATTATTCCTTTAGAGGTAAGCCCCCTAGCTTATCCCCTAGGCCCAAATACTTGTATTCTGGTTAATATTTTGTTGATTACAATTGTTAGAAATGTGATGGGATTATGTGATGTTAGTGGATATATAAATGATCAATTGAATGTATAATATTCTATTGATTACCATTGTTAGAAATGTGATGGAATTATGTGATGTTAGAATATATATAAATACTTGACTGCATGTATACATATAGATACTCATACGAAAGAAAAGGATTGAGATATTATATACTTCTATTATGATTAAATGTGGTTATACATCCTGTGCATAACTATGTAGACATACCTATGTGTTCACGCAAAGGAAATGATAGAAATAGTTAGATGTTTTCTATAGGTTATATATATATGGGGATGTATATATATATATATATATATATATATATATATATATATATATATATATATATATATATATATATATATTGTTTTTATATAAAGAAAAATCCTATCGATCCTTGATTACATGAATGTATAAGAAATCACAATTTTTCAAGCTATACAAGTGCTATAAAAGAATAGATAGGATATTTAACAAACCATATTTATATTACATATCTCTTCAGGTCTATAAACAATGATTTTCAAATAGTCTACAAGTACATGCTACAATAGTTGTGCCATTAATCTAATTAATGTTCTAAATGGTTTCTCAACAACCTGTATATTCATTGGAAACGAATTTACAAAAAATGAACGGTATATTCTTTTGAAAAATAATTTACAACCTATATAATCTAGGAAACCCTGGTTAAAAATTTATTACAACGGAGTTGCCTAGGGTAAAGAATCATGTACCACTAGTAGACATAATCTAAGAAGTTGTGTCTAAGTGCCAATATCATAACACAAATACATTTCTGAGTAATAGGGCTTCCCTATTACACTCTCGTCAATTTGTACAGACCTGCAAGGGAGAAAACGATAGATTCAGAAATCTATGCTAAGAATATTTAGTGAAATTAATAATAAACAATATGAGATAATACTTAGCTTGAGTCAACATAGAAATAGCTCGCTACTCACACTCGAGTGACGATCTGTCCAAAACCCAAAAGGGGGAGGAGTGGACCCAAGAATGGCTAACGAGTACCCTCGCAAAATAAGATAGGGCCCCATCATTAGTTTTTGTAACTGAAAAGTAATACTTTGATGCTTAAGACTTTAAACAATAAATCAAATAGTGTTAAAACATTTAAAACACTCAGAAGTATAGTCGGGAAACCCCACAGAGGGTAAAATTTGCCTATGTAAATTTGTACAGAACCTAAGTCATGATTTTTTCCATAGAGGAAATCAAATGAAAAGCAAAGAGCATATTCAGTATACGATTTTGTCTAACCTTGTACCTTGTTAAATCTGGATTTTATCTATGATTATGATAAAAATAAAATGCAGTGAAAACTATGAAATAGGGATACAGGTTCCCTTTAGGATTTCAAGAATGCAAGCTCCTGGACAGAGGATCAACATCCCGGGATTCATACCCCTACACTATGTAAAGCCCAGACGTTAGTCTTATGCATAAACATATCATTAAAATATGCTTTATGCACACGGTGAAATCACACTCTTTCCGTAGAAGACAGTCTTTTCAATAGAAATAATTTAGACAGGGTATGGGAATTATTTCACCATACTACTTCATTTACACGAAATAAATCTAGATTTTCTATATAAAACACATATTCAAGAACAAATATTCAGGGTTGAAGTTTATATAAGAATTTATGCTATATAAATTATGGTGGAATTAATACACAAAGGGTCGTTACAAAATTATTATACACACATCGAGTGTTGATTTATAAATAAAGGGTTAAGTTAACTGGACCATTGTTCGCCACACGCTCAAAGTGTAAGATACATAATGAATTAGAGGGTTGTCACCATACCTACAGGTGAATGTATTCACGAGTTTATCCAGAGTGATAACGAAAATAATATAGATCGAATCCACAATCTGTGAAAGGCTTAGCCTAGGTATTTAACTATTTGTCTATTTGTGCAAAGCTCAAATACGCAATAGGGTAACTACTCTGAGAGGGCTTAGAAAAATTGTTTATACACTTGCAAGTATCCTTCCACTTTGGAATGCTAACACATAAGTATTTTCAGAACTTGATATGAATTTTTCACGGTGGTAATATATATAATTCGTAGGGTGTAAAATTATGAGATTATGCAGAGAGAATAAAGTAGAAATTCGAAGGGCACCAGTCAACCCGACATATGTTTCTATCCCAAACCCAAGAATTTCATACCCAGAAAATCTGAGAGGAAACAGTTACAGTGGTGAAATGTGAATACTTTATCCAAGAGTCACAGAACAAATGGAGAAAACAAAAGAGTCTTGGCTTACCTTGTTTAGGGAGGAACCTGACTAGTGTGCATCCTCCATTCTTACCCAGGCCGATTTTTCTCCAAGTTGTTGGCCATACATATAGAGAAAAATCCTTACAATGTTAATGTTGGGTGCACACAATGTAAGGGTAAGGTTTTTCACTAGGCGAACACAAGGAAAATTGCAGAATGACTGCCATCAAAAGTGGTCCACATACTTGAAAAAATTCCACCTCGACCTCAGGTATAAAATAGGAAGCACCAACCACGTCACTGATTTCCTTAGCAGACCGCCAGTTGTAGCACCCACCACGATGCTAGACTCTTGCGACCATGAGACCTCTAGATGGCCCCAACTCTATGAGATAGACTTGGACTTCGCCACCACCTACCAAATGTTGGGTGCAAATGTAGTTGTCGATAATTTCCATCTTCGGGATGGCTTGTTGTGTCGTCTAGGAAATATCTATGTTCCATTAAGTGAGCAAGCAAAATTGATCTGGGAATCCCACTAAATTCGGTTGGTAGGACACTTCACCGTCGAAAAGACAGTGGCGATGCTACAAAACAATTTCTACTGAATGAAACTTTGATAGGAGGTTAGCAAGTATATTAGGTCATGCACTGCCTGCATTAATGCCAAACCAACCACTCATAAACAGGGCATGTACACCCCTATTACTAGTCATGACAGGCCATGGGAATCCTTCTCAATGGACTACATGTCGGGCCTCCCATCCACCAAGCGGGGAAATGAATGTTTTTTTTCATTGTTGATCGCTTTTGTAAGATGGTGATTCTAGTTTCCTGCAATAAGAGCATCAAAACAGAGGCCACTTCCAAGCCATTCTTTGAACGAGTCTAGGTACATTTTGGAATCCCACAAACCATTATCTCAGATCAGGACAATCGATTTCTCAGTACATTCAAGTCAAGCATCTAATCACTGCTAGAAACTAAGCTCACCAAATCCACGACCTTCCACCCCCAGACAAATGGCCAAGATGAGGTCGTAAATTGAATGATTGCGCATATTTTGTGCATGTATAATTCCAAGCACCCTCGCACATGGGATGAGAGTCCTCCCTATTTCTAGCATAGCTACACCCAAGCTCCGCATAGCTCAACTGACCACAACCCCTTTTAGGTGGGGTTGGGATTCCAACCATTGGGTCCCATATATGTTTCACTTACCCTTGCGGTCACCTCGTCCAAGTCATCTCCTTCTCCAACTAAAGTTGAAAAAGCCACCCATTTCATTGAGTGGATATACCACATCCACAAACAGGTTCAGGTTATCCTATAGAAGTCCAATGACAAGTACAAGAAACACCATGATCAACATTGGGTGCCACATAAGTTTCAGGTGGGCCACAAAGTTTGGTTGTACTTGTAGAAAGAATGCCTTATAGGATCCCATCAGAAGATTCTACCACTCTGTTATGGGTCATACACCATCACCAAGGTTTTGGGCGATAATTCTTTTGAGCTCCACATTCCTCCTTTCCTTGGCCTGCACCTAGTGTTCAATGTGGATATCCTTCGACCTTATTTCCCACCATTATTGGACACCTTAGAAGTAGCAGAACAATTGACACCAATAGAGATCAGCCTTGAAATCATACAATAGGCATCCAATGATCATATTGTGAACACATATATCAAGGTCACTCGAAAATAAAGGATCTATCTTTATTGAGTCATCAAAGAAGGACAACTCTTGCAGTAAGGAAAGTGGCTCACCTAGGGCCAAATTCAGCAGAAATTTCCTCATCTGATGGGGGAACTCAATGTAATGGAGACCATTGCTTCCTAGGGAGGGAGGATTGATCCAAGTGGATATGGGTGGCCACCCACCTATTCCATTGGATTGAAAATTAGTTTTCCATGTTGGAAATGTTTCTGCATTTTTCCACCCTAGCTCGAAAACCAGTCCCACCCGTAAGCAAAGAAGGAAACTGGAAAGACAAAGAAAGATATCGATAAGTGGTGAGACTTCCATAAGATCTCTTGGCATAACACTGCTGACTGATTCTCAAAGTAGTCATTGGTGGTTGAAGAGAAAGCCTTTGAATTAGATGCGAGTTCTTACTTTGAGTCATAACAAGAAAGGGGAAGAAGGATCATTCACGTGGAACCCAATGCCACCGTTTCAACCACCAACCTCCATCGTGGTGAACCAGATGAGACAGAAGAAGGAGAGTGCCTCTTCCATTCATAGATGTGGGTAAAAGGCACCCCACTGCACTTCATCGTTGATAGAGGTAGCCAAAAGAACCTCATTTCAACAGAGGTTGTCAAGCGGGTGGCCCTGCCGACAATGCCACATCCACAAACCTACACCATTAGATGGCTCCACCAAGGAAGTGATCTTTGCCTCAGCCAACAGTGTCGAATTTTGTAAAACATCAATCCCTTCAAAGACGAGGTATTGTGTCATGTTTCTCCTTTCAAATTTTGTGATGTTATTTTGGGCCAACCTTATTTATAGAAACGTCATGATGTATATAAGTCTAGGCCTCGCAGTGTTATTATTACTTTGAATAGGAAATTGTACAAGATACCCAAGGCAGTCCCACCTCGTGTTATTTCCTTGATCTTTGCCAAGCAATGTAGGAAGGTCATCTCTCATACAGGGATTTTTTTCTTCTTTGTGATTCTCTCTCAGAATGAGTGAAAGATCATATCCACATAGAGGGTCTCTGTGACCAACCTCTCCACATAGCATAAAGAAGTAGATAATTTCATGGAAGAATACTCAGATATCTTCTCCTCACCTACAGGGGTACCTCTACAGTGTCAGCTCAAGAACCCCATCAATCTGACCCCCGACGCACCACTTCCAAATGGGCCAGTCTATCGCCAATCTCTGTTAGAGAATGAGGAGATGAAGCGACAAATCCAAGAACTGGTCCACAAGGGGCACATCCATCCCAGCTCATCACCTTGCGAGAGACAAATTGTGTTGGTATAGAAGAAAGATGGAACCTGGAAACTCCGCATTGATTATCGAGCTCTGAATAAAATCATAGTCAGAAACTGGTACCCAATTCCTCTACTCAATGACCTCCTTGATCAACTCACAGGGGCCAAATACTTCAATAAGATTGATCTGAAGTTTGGCTACCATCAGGTCCCGATAGAACAAACATATGTATGGAAGACTTCCTTCGAGTCAAAGGAAGGCCTTTTTGAATGGTTGGTCATGCCCTTTGGTTTGAAAAAATATCCAACCACTTTCATGAGGATGATGGATGATATCCTATGACCATTCACTAATAATTTTTTAGTGGTATATATGGATGATATTATCATTTACACCAAGACTTGGGTAGAAAACTTGCATCATATTCAGTAGGTTTTGCACACCCTACGACAACATAAGCTATATGCCAACTTGGAAAATGCTCTGTTAGCATGGACAGGGTCCATTACCTGGGCTACATCATTCATCAACATGGCATACATGTGGATCCAACCAATACCTAAGTCATCTGTGATTGGACAGCCCCAACCACACTCACTGAGCTTCAGAACTTCTTGGGACTTGCCAATTTCTACCATAGGTTCATGTTGGGATTCTCCCATATTTCATGAGCTGTCAGCCAAATAACCAGGGGTGGTGGTAATGTGAAATTTGCATGGGGCCGGTCCCAAAAACAAGAGTTCGATGATTTGAGGTAGTGCTTGTTCTAAGCCCCATTACTTTCACTACCAGACCTGCAACAACCCTTTGAGATTGATACAAATGCTTCAGACTTTGTTGTGGGCATCGTTCTCACTCATCATGGCCACCCTGTGGCCTATCATAGTGAGACACTATCAAATGCTCTCTATAAGTACCCTGCTTATGAAAAATAAATGTACTCCATTATGCAATTATACCGCTAGTGGAGACATTACATTCTTGGGAAGGAGATAGTCATCCACATTGATCATAATCCACTACAGTTCATGCAGACACAAGGAAAATTGTAGAATGACCTCCATCAAAAGTGGTCCACATACTTGCAACAATTCCACCTCAACATCAAGTATAAAATAGGAAGCACCAACCATGTCATTAATAGCCTCAGCAAACCACCAGTCGCGACACTCACCATGGTGCTAGAATCTTGCGGCCATGAGACCTCTGGATGGCCCCAACTCTATGAGATAGACCTAGAATTTGCTACAACCTACCAAATGTTGGGTGCAAATGCAGTTGTCGATAATTTCCATCTTTAGGATGAGTTCTTGTGTCGATTGGGCCATATCCATGTTCCATCAAGCGAACAAGCGAAGTTTATTTAGGAAGTCCAATCTAATCGGGTGGTAGGACACTTCGGCATAGAAAAGACAGTGGCAATGCTACAAAAACATTTCTACTGGATGAAACTTCGATAGGAGGTCAACAAGTATATCAGGTCCTACACTGCCAGCGATATTGCCAAAACCAACACTAAGAAAAATGGCATGTACACCCCTCTTCCTACTCTTGAAAGGCCATGGGAATCCATCTCAATGGACTACATGTCGGGCCTCCCGTCCACCAAACAGGGAAATGACTATGTTTTTCTTTTTGTTGATTTCTTTTCTAAGATGACAATTTTGGTTTCCTGCAAGAAGAGAATCACAACAGAGGCCACTACCAAGCTCTTCTTTGATCGATTCTCAATACATTTTGGAATCCCACAAACCATTATCTCATATCAAGACAGTCGATTTCTCAACACATTCTAGTCAAACCTCTGGTCACTGTTGGACACCAATCTCACCAAATCCATGACCTTCCATCCCCAGACAGATGACCAAACTGAGGTCATAAATCGAATGATGATGCATATTCTATGCATGTATAATTCCAAGAATCCTCACACATGGGGTGAGATTCTTCCCTATGTCCAACATAGCTACAACCAAGCTCTGTATAGTTCAATCGACCACAACCCCTTTCAGGTGGGGTTGGGTTCCAACCATTGGGTCCCATAGATGTTGCACTTCCCCTTGCATTCACCTCGACCGACTCATCTCCTGCTCCAGCTGAAGCTGAAAAAGCCACCTGGTTCATTGAGCGGATCCATCACATCCACCAATAGGTTCAGGACATCCTACAGAAGTCCAATTAAAAGTACAAGCAACACCATGATCAACATCGGGTGCCACATAAGCTTCAGGTGGGCGACAAATTTTGGTTCCACTTGCAGAAAGAACGCCTTACAAGACCTCATCGAAAGATTTTTCCACTCCATTATGGGTCATACACCATCACCAAGGCTATGGGGGATAATTCTTTTGAGCTCAACATTACTCCTTTCCTTCACCTGCACCCAGTGTTCAACGTGGATCTCCTTCGGCCTTATTTACCACCATTATTGGACACCTAAGAAGTAGAAGAACAATTGAAACAAAAAGAGCTCAACCTAGACTGCATACAACAGGCATCCAGTGATCAAATTGTGGACACATAGATCAAGGCACTCGAGAACAAAGGATCCATCTTTATCGATTCGTCAAAGTAGGGCAGCTCCTCAACCAAGGCAAGTGGCTCACCCGAAGCCAAATTCAGTGGAAATTTCCTCATCTGATGGGGGAAATCAATGCAATGGAGACCATTTCTTCCTAAGGAGGGAGGATTGATCTATGTGTATATCAGTGTCCACCCACCTATTCCACTAGCTCGAAAAACAGTTTCCCACCTTGGCAATTTTTCAGTAGTTTTTCGAGTTCCAAACTTCCGGGGTCGTTTTGAGGCCCTAAACGATGTGTTTTTTGAATTTGGGTCCCAGGTGAATGTTAGAGGCACTAACTTGGGCCGTTCATAAATTTTTCTTCTCGGATGGACCTTTCCAACGAACTATCGTGTGCCTAAAATGATGATCGCATGAAAAAGTTATGACCCCGAAAACTTGATTTACTAACTTACCCAAACTGGGCTCACATGAATTTTAGCGCTTCATCTCCTAGGGTTAGGTTTTTGGAAGTCTAGGGTTTTTTACATTCCCGTTTATTGTAAAATGACTTCAGATCCTCGTTGTAACCATGTTCTTGCAAATGAGCATAGCCATCACATCTCTTCTCAGAGATAAGTTGCCACCATTCCAACAAGCTTGTTTTCCGCTGCATTTTACAGTTTCATCTTATTTCCTTATTGAATAGAAAACCAATTTTATTGCATCTTTGTTATTATGTGTTAAACATCTATTAATAATCTGTATTCATTTTGTTCTTCTCATAAAATCTGTATCAACAATAATCCTTCATCAATCTATTTGGATAGAAATCTTAGATTTGGCTTCGCTTTCAACCCTAGGATTGCACCTCATCCTCACATGATTTAAAGCAAAAGAGGATTCATTTTATATCCACCAGATCTCCACTACACTCCACTATCCATGGATTATGGTGCACTAGATGTCGATGGATCCTTCAATGAACCAATGCTTCCTTCCATGCTTTGAAAATGTCACTCATTGCCCAAACATTTGGTACCGTGAATGGCCCCACAATTCTCCTACGCAAGTTTCTGGGAATTGAGCTAAATGCAAAGTTGAACATGAATTGACTCCACCACTCAACCCCAAAGGGGCTCTTGTTTTTCGTGTGTTAGGGACCTAACCTCCCTAATCCCTCACGTATATATAATAATATATCTTCCATGTAATAAAGGCTGACATTAGTCAATAAGGTCTATTTAATAAATATGAACAAGTAAATGTAAGAAGACCTAATAGAAGCATCTGCTTCTAGAAAGATCTTTGTCTAGAATTTTCTTTAGAAGATATAATTAGTATAAATAAGAGTAGGAAGCATGGAAAAGATTTGTATTGAGAATTATTGTAATATATCTCTGCTTTGATGGAGGTTTTTTCCTCGAAGAGGCAAGTGAACATTGTTTTCTTTGAATAAAGGTATTGTTTCTAGTATTTGTTTTCTCAACATTTTACTGTTCCATTGATATCTGTTGAACATTCCTGTTTCTACATATTATATTGCATATGGTACCTTACAAGTGGTATCATAGCACTTTCGTTGGCAGGAATTGTGGGTAAATATTTTCTAGGATAGAGACATGTACTTTTGACGTCTTTAAAGCATCGATATTTGTTGTTCAATGGGTAAAATTGTGGTGGGGAAAACTACATGTAGGAGATACAGACGAATTAACGGGGTTTCCTAGAAACCAAAGTTTCTCCCTTGTTGGAAACCTCTATAACCCTTGTTGTTACCCCTTGAGTAGTACTACATCAGACAAAATATGTACATGACCATCACTCCCATGTACCGATAAGTATGTTGAGAGTCCCCTAGGTCTCCAAAAACCATCACTAGATCAATTGATCTTCCATTTGATTTCTATAGTGCCACTAACAATAACACTCGGGAAGATACTCTCTAGTACCTAGGTAATCGGGTAGTATGGATAAGAGTATGTTCTATCCTCCTTTGTTGGTTCCCTAAGATATTGGGATGAGTACTATTATTTGACCTCGCACATATATCAAAGAGCTATAACACAAGGAAACCCCTTTTCGATAGGCACTCTACAAACTCTAACCTGTGGGGAACATACTAGACAAGGAATAGAATAGGTCATTGGACAGTCTAGTCCTAGCCTTGTGCATTAAGTTGGTTGTAACCATTAATGGTGGTAGGTCAACTTGGATTCCAGACTTGATGTTTTTGTAGGGAAGAGCCACTATAGGATTTCCACCTCAACTGACTTCACATGGCATCGAGAGGCTGGTGTACACTCCATCCTTCTTAACTATCGGAAGGCAGGCGATACCATTACCATCGTATTTGTTTTAATCAAATTTTGGTTTTCTATGTGTTTTTCTCCACGATAGTAGGGTTAAGGGATTGTGCTAGTGTCACAATGGTCATGGGATGGCCACTTCCTTTGATAATATTCTCGTCTCTCTCGTTAGGACTAATGTCAAGGTATTTATCCAATTTCCTTTGCGACATGGAGGTCATTTTATTTCAAATTTACCCTCGGATTGTATACGGTAAGATTCTTCCCTCTATATATCATATTCCATATTCATTGGCTCAATAGGGTTTTTCATTTGTGCCTGGGAAAATAAATTCTTCTATTACTAAGATTTAACAAGATCTTTTTGTATGTGTACTCTCTGTGCTATGGGAGTTCTTGGTCTGGAATATTGATTTATAATACACATTTCTTTACATTATATTTTTGTATTGGCCGAGATCTGTATAATGTATTTCCATGGGTGTTCCATGCGTTTACTTTTTCAGGTCGAGCTCTGTATACTGCAGTTCCATGGTGTGTAATATGTTTACTATGTTGGGTTGAACTTTGTATAATGCATTCCATGGTGTGAAATATGTTTACTATGTTGGGTTGAACTTTGTATAATTCACTTCTATATATATAAGTAATGTTTACTATGATGGGTCGAGATCTGTATTCTGGATTTCGATATGTAAGTAAATACTTTACCATGTTGGGTTGAGCTTTGTATAATGCATTTCCATACCCCACTCTCTGTTATGTCGATATCGCATTGAAGGGATATCTAAGTAAGTTTCCAAGTCTCGTTCTATTATTTCGATAGTGTCTTCCATATCCCATTATGTTATAATGTTACTATGTTTTTCCAGGGTCCTTTACATAGTCCAACACCTACTTGGGTTCTGTGATTATTTTACAAAACTCTCGGTCTTCCATACCATAAACCTTTGGGTTACTCTTAGTTCGCTTGTGGTTGCAAAAACCATAAACCCTTGTAAGTTTTGGTTTGGTTTTAGGTATGTACAATGATGTAGCCCCGTGTTCCTTTAAGGATGAATTATTGTATAAATGTTGTTTTCTGGAAGCTCACTGTATAAGTGCTAAATTCATTGTGTAATGGGCAATGTTTAATTCAAACTTGTCGATTAGTCCCATGCCCATCCTTTCATTCAACTATGTTTAACTTGCATTCTGTACTAACTACTCTGTAAAATCACTCTCGATTGTTGAAAGGTAAGGATGTTATTCGAAATGGGATTAAGTTCACCAATTTGAAAACATAAAGGGTATCTCTGTCGAGAGGACATAGTTTCTCGGTTAATTACTAAATCCTCGTGATCAGTTGACAGAGACCCATCGTAAAACCTTATTTGATTTTAACAATACAATTCTTGAATTCAATAATAAAGGTGTCTCTTACTTGCATGCATAAGATACCTTGTCGCTATGAGGTTGAGCTGCAGGGTTTTAAACCATTCTGTGTGCAAAAAAGAACAGACTCACACATAGTTGTATCACACTTTAACTTCTTGTTAAATTTATGTGTATTGTTTGATCGTTTACCTCTGTTAGAGCTCACCATGTATTGAATAATCACGCTCTCTTTGATTAATACATTACAGTATGGTTTTTCTCTTGTACACTTTCTTTGGAATAATACTTGTAGAATTTTGTTAAGATTTGTTGGCTAGCCTGTGTAATAAAGGGACTTTGTTTAATATATTTAATTCATCCTTGCAAGTACTATTCTCTGATTATAAAAAAAAAAAAAAAAAAACTGGGTATCCATTTTAATTTATTTTAATTCCTACAGGTTATCATGATTTATGTTCTTAAATGAAATATTTTTCTTATGCTTCTGCTTGCGCAATATGTTAAAGTTTCACAAGTATAAACACTGATGATGGGTCCCTTTTGTCTTGTGAGGGAACCAATCAGGTGAACAAATCACCCACTTCACTCCTCTATCCTGGATTGGTGGCTTCGCAAGATGGTGAGGATGCCTCTTTCAGCATTGAAACCCAAGTTAAGTAATTTAAATTCTTTACTTTGTTGCAATTTTAGCAATTTTGTACTTTAATAATTTACTAAATATCATTTGTCTGTTTTTTACAGGTTTGGAAGGTGCCCCATACACTTGGTGAGGCACTCCGCATGTCCATAAAAGGTATTTGATTTCCATCTTCTTCCATGAGTCCTTGCAAGAATTTGCGGGCATTTTCATGTAGTTCATTTTATATTTAAGTTTACTTAGCTAGAGAGTTATGTTTTTAGAAACACAAAGGTTATGGAAATCTTGGATCCTATGGTACCCCAACTGTAATGATTGGATAAAGACCTATTGACTGTAATAGTTACTTTTTGCAAGATAGTATGAAGTCTATTCTATCCACAATCTTTCTGAGTAATAGATGTAAATAAATAAGGTACTTGGACTTTTATTCTTTCCACCTATTCTCACCATGATAGCAGTATATTAACAATACAGTATGATTTCTTTAATTTTTGCAATATTCAATTATGTACAGATTCAAACATAAATCAAAATATAGATTCTTAATGGCCAATAGGAATATACACATAGTTTTCTATTTATTTCTATATGCATACCTATATATATAGCCAAATGTATAGATATCACAATCATATTTCAGATAAACAATATTACCAATATTATTATACTGTAGCAAGACATAAAATATAACATCAATAATGAAATTCATCGTTGAGATACATATCTGAATAAGATAATGCTAGAAAACAAAAGGAACATCCATGTTCCACCCAACCATAGAAAATAAAATCCACAGTTACTTGTCCTGATCACCCCCTATCCTGACCATGAGTCCATAAGGGTGAATCTAAATTATCCTCCTCATTTATAGTCACCATCAATAGATCAAAATATGCATTGCCTCAGACTACAAATTCTCATAAGAACAACCAATTGTCAATCCTTTCCCAACATACTAAGCAATGTCTTGTCTGCCACATATGTTGTATATAATTGTGTGCCTAGGTCTTTCATTTCTTTCCCTCCTTGGGGAAATTCACAAATTTATAAATCCCTGATTTTTAGGGGCCACTAGTTGTCAAATTAAATTTCTTCCACTTGTAAAAATCATCCCCGAGGTAACTCATACTTGTTCCCCACTCATGGAGTCATGATCAACTATTTTTAATGTGGTTGTTCCATTCGGCTTCCAACATTAATTTTATTAAAAGTTTGTCTCATACATGTGTCCAATAAAATAGGATAGTTGGGCAAGTCAAATCTTTTCCCAACAGTTATCAAATAATTAATTAAAAAATAAAAAAATTCAAATTCGTATTTTCCATAAATGGAAAATAATTTCCAAATTCTAATTTTCCAAAAACAAAAAATTATTTCAAAATTCAACATAGAAATATTTTTTCTAATTTTTGAGGATGTTACATCCTCTCCCCCTTAAGTACAACATTGTCCTCAGTTTTCATTCCTCTCTCGGAATATAATTGGATAACATTTTAGCATATCTTCTTCCAATTCCCAAGTAGCATCCTCAGGACTAAAGTGCTTCCATTGCACTTTTACCTGGGTGATGGATTTGTTCTGTAGTATTGTTTCTTTCATGTCTAGAATGCGCAGAGGTTCCTCTTGGAACTCTCCTTATAGTTCCACCTTGACCATGTTCCAATCAATGATGTGAGGAGGATCGTGAATATACCTTTTTAATAATGAAACATGAAAAAAATTATGAACTTTTAAATTTGCAGGGAGTGCTAGTTGATATGCCACAGGTCTGATTCGAGTTAAAATCTCAAATGGTCCACAAAACCTTGGTGCCAACTTTGAACAACTTCCTATCTTTAGAGAACTCCTTCTTTCTTTGAATTTTAGATATACATTTTCTCCAAGTTGAAATTATTGATGTCTTCTTTTTAAATCTACATAGATTTTCTGTCGGTCATGGGCCTCTTTTAAATTCCATTGTACTCTTTTGACCATCCTATCCATCTCATGGAGCATTTTTGGTCCCACCATAATCCTGTCCACTGGATTATCCCAACTAATCGGGGTTGTGCATTTCCTTCTGTATAATGCTTTGAAGGGGATCATATTAGTTGATGTCTGATAACCGTTATTGTAAGAAAATTCAACTAAGTGCAGGTACTCCTCCAACTTAGCTGGTTTCATTCTTACGTGCATTCGCAACATGCCTTGTCGATCCGTTTGAGGATGGCACCTTGTGCTGAAATTCAAGTTAGTATATAATACTACAAACAATTCCTTCCAAACATTTGACATAAATTTGACATCTCTATCGAAAATTACCATCATAGGAATTCCATGCAATCTAAATATTTCTTTCATAAAAATTTCAGCGATATTAATCGCTTTATAAGTACATTTCATAGGTATAAAATGTGCAGATTTTCGTATTTTATCAACCACTACCATAATCGAGTCATTTTTGTCTTTGATTCTTAGGCAAACCTGTGATGAAGTCTATCGATATAATCTCCCATTTCCATTTTGGTATAGGCAGAGGTTGTAACAAAGTTGTTGGATGTTGATGTTCAACCTTTACCTATTGACAATCTAAGCATTTAGACAAATATTCAATTGTTTCATTCTTCATGTTAGTCCAGTAAAACATTTTTGTTAAGGTTGTTATTGTTTTCTGGTATCCTGCATGAAGAAAATATGTTTTTTTGTGCAGTTCATCAAGAATTGTTGTCTTTAAATCAACAGAATTAGGTACATACAGTTGGTATTTTTACCTTAATAGTCCATTTTTATCTAAACTGGTATCCGTTCTGTTAAGTTTTTATGTATTTCCTTGCAATTTTGTTGTTGTTTTAATGTAATTTTTGTCATTATTACTTGCAAATTTTATTCTATGTTCAATGTCATTTTCTTCTTTGTCGATACTTATTAATTAGAGTCCATTAGTACTCCAACTTAGTGCATCTCCAACTTTATTTTCTTTACCTTTGATGTGTTGTACCTTGAAATCAAATTCACTTAAAAAGGTCAACCATCTTGCTTTTCTTGCGTTGAGATCCGGTTGTCTGAACAAATACTTTACACCATTATTTCCGGTTAATAACATAAATTTTCTTCCCATTAAATAATGTCACCACAATTTTAATGCATGAATTACAGATCCTAATTCTAAATCGTGAGTCAGATAATTTCGTTCACGTTCTTTCAGTTTACGTGATTCAAAAAAGATGATGTGTCCTTCTTGTGTCAGTATTCCTCCTAATCCCTCTTTGCTTGCATCCACACAAACTGTAAAATATTTATCAAAATCCGCTAAATTTAGGATAGGTGTTGTATTTAACACTCTTTTTAGTTTATCAAAGTTGTCCTGACACTTTTGTGACCAAGTAAATTTTATCCCCTTTTTTTGTAGTGGGGTAATCGAATATGCGATCTTAGAAAATCCTTCGATAAATCTCCGGTAATAACTAGTAATTCCCATAAATAATTTGATGTATGCTACATCCTTAGGGATATGCCATTTCATAATGGATTTTTATCTTTTATAGATCAACAACAATACCATCTTTGAATATTATGTGTCCTAAGTACTGTATCTTTCTTTGGTAGAAGTTGCACTTATCAAACTTAGCATACAACTTATGTTCCCTTAAAGTATGCAATACTATTTTCATATGTTCTTCATGTTCTTCTTTTTTTTTTGAGTAAATTAGAATATAATCGATAAAAACAAACACAAATTTATCGATATATTGGTTGAATATACTATTCATCAAGCACATAAAGGTTGTTGGTGAGTTAGTAATCCCGAATGGGATTACGAAAAACTCATAGTGTCCATAACGTGTTCTAAAAGTTGTTTTATTTACATCTTCATCCTTTATTCTGACTTGGTGATAACCGGACATTAAATCTAGTTTAGAAAATATTTTTTCCCCTCCAACCTAGTCAAAGAAGTCATTAATTTTGGTTAAGGGATACTTATTCTTAATTGTCATTTTATTCAATTGTCGATTTTCAATACATAGTCTCAAAGTCCCATCTTTCTTATTAATGAATCAAACTGGTGCTCCTGTGATGTACCCCAAATTTCCCAAATAAAAAAAAAAAGTGCTAGGGGACATCAAAGTTCCTTGATTCTCCAACATTGATTGTGACACAGAGATAATCTATTAAATATATCTTTATTATTTTATTGTATGCATATCATACTTACCATCATTATTGAATTAGGATCGTACACTTATTTGTATTAAAGAAAATTGTGACCGGGGCTATCATAGCCCTTAGAATAACCACCATGTCTTTTTCAAGTCATGTTATCCCTAATACAACACGTAATGGACTATAGACTATAGACTATCATATAGTCTATATATATATAGTCTATATATATATATAGTCTATATATATATAGTCTATATATATATATATATTGTTTACCATATAAACTATCACATGGATACTATAACACTAACACTATCCATAACATATATATATCATTTAACATATAACACTAACTCTATCCATAACATTATATCTATCGTTTAACATATAAACTATTATATGGATACTATCACAACATCTGACCTTAACATAGTATGGAGAACACATGTCTATCCAAAACTTATTTTTTACCATCACGCAGTGAACACACACCTATACCTAACATAGGTAATCCCTACCCGATTATTAACAAAGTCTTTTCATTCTAGGGTTCGACTCATAGCACAACTCAAAAATTAAGTGGTTTGAATACCATTTAAGGTGGATGAGAGGTCGGGTCTTGTAGGAATTTACTTCTATCCTGGTTCATTAATGGTGAGCCTGTACCGTACCCTCCAGTATGACACTTAGGTGAACACACCCAATGCAAGCTCGCCATCTCCTTGACTTCACATGGCAAAGGTGGGGTGCATACCATTTGTCTTTACTCCTCTAGCGAGCACCTCTAGGTAACATTCGTTCATTTCTCTTAGCCCTTTGGTCCTGTAACATGAGTCCTGTCTCTACATTGAAACATGACTGGTGCGTTTGGGTGAGGTTCAGCTCTGGTGCATGATGGAAGAAGGACAACGCATACCCAGGGTTCTCTATGTGTCAAGAAAGTAACGCTTCCATTGTTTATGACATCTGTGAGAATTATTTTGAGATGTAATCTGTGTTATATGAAAATGTAATTAGTTAGCATACCTCGTTTTTTCCTTTCTCTGTTTGAGGGTTGACAGTTGCAACCCGTATGCATTTGCTACCCAGGATTTCCACCTGGTTTATGTTTTCCTTTCTTTGTTTGAGGGTTTATAGTTATTGCGTTTTCCTCTTGGTTGGTTGTGAGGCTTATAACCTATACTCATTATGGTCCTTCCGAGTTGGACCATGGCCCAAATCGTTTTAATTTTAAACCCTCTACATTTTTATTTTTATTCGTTGTGGTAATACTATTATCCTTACCCTATGGGACTCGTCCAGAGATCCCAAGACTTTCTATGTTGATTTCTATTATTCAACCTTGTTTGTTGTTGACACTCCGTAGGAATTTTCGTAATTTACCCTTTGTAATATATGGAAATATTAACCCTCTATGGGGAATTCGTATTTACCTTCTGTGTGTATAGATAGAAATTTTAATCCTCTATGGGAAATTTGTAATTTACGCTCTCTGTAATATATGTCAATATTATCACTCTGTGGGAAAGTTTTCATGTTTACCTTCTGTGTATATAAATAGCAATTTAAATCCTTTGTGGGAAATTCGTAATTTACGCTATGTGTAAATATACATAGCATTATTAATCCTCTGTGGGAATTCATAAATTTACGATCTGTGCAAATATACATAGCTATACTAATCCTCTATGGGAATTCATAAATTTACACTTTGTTTAAATATATACAGTAGTATTAACACTCCGTCGGAAAGTTTTGTGCTTACCTTCCATGTATATAAATAGTGGAATTAACCCTCTATGGAAATTCATAATTTATGCTCTATGAAAATATTAACACTCTGTGGGAAGGTTTTGTATTTACTTTCGGTGTATATAAATAGTAATATAAACAATATTTTATTCATTCGAACCAACACTTGCTTGTACCCTCTCGTTATGAAACGATTTCTCTGTCAGGAATGATTTGGTTCTTACTGTATGATTCTATGCACTCAGACTTTCGGATTTTACCATTCTGTAATGTTGTTTAGTTTTAATGATCTAATGTAAGTACACACAGGTCGCATCTTATGCACCTCTTATGAATATGTGAACACACACACAGGTCACATCTTATGCGCCTCTTTATATTTTAATGATTTAATGTGAATATACACAGGGTTTGGAGAAACATAAACGTGTGCTTCCTGTTTGATTAATATATGCACAATCTATCTTGATTCTAGTTATTTACTGTCACTTCTCTCTATTTTATAAGCGAAGTTCTAAGCACAGATAAATGAAATTAATGATGGGGCCCTTTTCTATTGTTTGAAGGTAGCCATTAGTCGGTTTTGGGTCCACTCCTCCTCCTCCTGGATCGTGGACAAATTGTCGCACAAGAACAAGTGGCGATCTGGTTCTTTGTCAGACTCAAGATAAGTATTGTCCTTGACTTATTCTTATTTTTTTATCTCCATATAATTAAAATGTAAGATCATTTTACTAAAACCCCTTCTACTTCCTTTGCAGGTTGTGCAAGTTGGCAAAATCGGATGAAGGAATCATCTTACTCGAAAGGTATTAGAGTTCCATGTACTTGCATGCATTAACTTCAGTTATACCCAGATTCAGTGTACACTTTCTTAGAGATATGTTTACTGTATAAGAGGTTGTGGGGTTTGGATTATGGTACTCCAACTATAATATTTTGAACAATGATTGATTGAATACAATAGTTGATTTTGTCAGATACTTTGGGTTCCTCACTATATTTTTTTCGTAACAAAGAATGTATTCAAATTGTTGTTCTTCTCTCTAATTTTACATGTTATCAAATTGATAAGCGCCCATTTGAGTTTATTCCTTATTGTACCATTTCTCCTCAAGTGAGGTTCTCCACATTCCCAACACTTCAATGGTTCTCTAGGACTGTCCCCAACCTTCTTGACTCCTGGGTTAGTTGTTTTATTTCCCCCTTGGGAATTTTGTGTATTTGAATGGTAATCTTTCCTTTGGAAACCTTTCGCCATATTACGGAAAGGGGCTGGTTAGAATCATTTCTTATGTTGATTCAATCTTTCATGTTTCTTGTCTTTCCATGCCTTGGGAATTTTATATCTTTGTTTGTATTGATCATAACACATCCGAGCCTTTATAAACACTTCATTTAAAGACTTGGGATTGTTAAATTCAATTTTTTCCTTGTATGACTATGGTAGAAATCTCAAGAACCTTTGTATATTTATTTTTTCTTCTTTGATGTATGTTAAAAACCTCAATAGATCTAGAAATTTATTTATCAGATCATCCATGGCCATTTGTCCTAGTCGCGGTTGATAGAATTCCATAGTTTTTCTTTCATAATAACTTTCTAATAAGTACTTCTTCTTGAAATTCTTTTTAAAATTTGACTATTCCTTTCGTGTTTTTTTCAATCCTTTAGCTAATTTTATGTCTTGCCACCAGATACTAGTTTTTCCTTTTAAGTTGTAAATGGGCATTCTAACTTTCATATCACTAGAATAGTTATAAATATGGAAGTATTTCTTTATATCTAGTAACCATGCTTCAGAATCCTCCCCAGTCTTTGATTCTCCATCAAAGGTGGAAGGTTTTATTTTTTTGAATTCACCTTCAAGGTGATCCGTTTCCTTCCTATAGATGCATTATTTTATGTTATGTGTGTGTCTTCATAAGAACTGTCCTCCTTTTCTATTTTGTGACCAGAGTTCTTAGAGGACTTTTTGTTAACCTCTTCCTCTTTTTCACTGTCCTTTGGACTCTTCTTTGTTACTGTATTGCGTAGAAGTATTTTGTTTATTTCTTGTTGGTCTTCTTGTGCTCTCCTTAGTTTCTTGTTATCTACTTTAAACACTTATAATTCCATAGTAAGTTTTTTCATTGTTTCCAAAACATGGGTGGATGAACTTTCATCACTATTATGTTTTGGATCTCTAGGAAGCTCTTGATTTGGATTCCCTTCAGGTCTATTTTCTTTTTCATTCTGTGATCACATTTTCACAATAGACAAATTGTTTTTATGTTTGTAACAGTAAATGTGTTTGTTATATTTTCTTCAAGGAAACAAAAAAAAATTGAATTTTGGTGTTGCCCTAAGGTCCAAGCATTGTAGCCTCTCTCTGATACCATATGTAATGTACCCCAAATTTCACAAAAATATATATTTTTTTAAAGGGGAACACTATCATCTAAATTGTCATGACAATTGTCGTGACACAATGAATAATTAAATCCTAATCCACTTAATGTATATCTATATATAGAAAGGTTATAACTCCTCTTAATTGGTATGCAATTGATCTTAAGATCCATACACTTTTTTCCACTATGATTTGCTACTAATATTATCAATGTAATTGTTAATATAATAACGGCTAGGCCTACCAAGGTCCATAGCCTAGGCCTAACCAGTGAAAATCACTCATATAAGTCCTAGTTATATTATTAAACATAACAAAAGACACTTATAAAATACAAAAACTATACACCATACTCTAACTATACTTTATGTAGTTCACCCTTGAAAACTAGCATATAATGAGAATGGGCCTAGGTCCTAACCAGCATGTCCTAACTTCTGCACTAGGAGTTTGGTGAGGCTCCAAAGTGTTTCGACATGTTGAATTAAACCTAGGATTAAAGGCATAATGTTAGAATCGTGTTTACCTATAACCGTGGTCTACATCAAGCATAAGTTCTGGCATGTACACAATTTGATAAGCATTAATGAACCGATCATCAAACAATCGAGTCCTAGCCTTGGGCATTAAGTTGGTCGTAACCATTAATGGTGGTAGGTCACCTTGGTTTACATTTTTGCAGGGAAGAGACACTATGGGATTTCCAACTCGACTGAATTCACATGGAAGCAAGAGGTTGGTGTAAGATCCATCCTTCTCCACTATCAGAAGGCATGTGGTGCCATTACCCTCGTATTTGTTTCATTCAATTTTTGGTGTTCTTTGTCTTTTGATCCACGATAGTAGGGTTAAGCGATTGTGGTAGTGTCACGGTGGTCGTGGGATGGCCACTTCCTTTAATAATCTTCTCATCTCTCTTTCTAGGTATGATGTCAAGGAATTTAGTAGGTTTCCTTTGTGACATGGAGGTCACTGTATTTCAAATTTACCCTCAACTTGTATATAGTAATCTTCTTCCCTCTATATATCCTATTCCATATTTATTGGTTCAATAGGGTTTTTCATTTGTTTCTGGGAGGATACATTCTTCTGTTAATACGATTTAGCCAGATCTTCTTGTATGTGTACTCTTTGTGCTATGAGAGTTCTTGGTCCCTGTTGGTACAGGGGTAGACCCAGGGTTCACTCAAAGAGTACACCGACAAACCCTAGCTACTGGCCCTTTTGGCAACACCCGCGAGGCAGATAAAGTCTCACCTGAAGCATCTATGCAGGCGTTGCAGGACATAGGTGTCTAAAACCAAGAGGAATATCAAGTGGATCGACTACTAGAGAAATTTGGCCATTTATATATCACTTACCAACTTATCTCTTACTTCACACAACTACCTATCAGATCTAACATAGTAATGAAATAATTGTATATCAAAGGAAAAAGAACATAGCATCAATCCCACAAAGAAGACAAGATATACATGGTTCACCCTCTCTCTAGAGCTACGTCCACAAAACTGTGCTTTATAATGTATTAAGATGAAGCATATAGTTTTTGTCTGTGCTCTTAGATAGCAGATCTTATTTCTTCTCCTCTCTATCCCTCCCCTTCTTGTGCACCCAACTGGAGTACTTGATCTCAACACCCAACTGGAGATCTTACAATACCAGAAGGATCTCACTCTTAGCACTTCTCTCTCTCACAACAATAATCCTTCATACTAGAATGACAATGACAACACACAATCATAACACCAACAACAACCCAACCCAGGTCCTCTTGACCTTTATTTATACATTGCAATAGTTCATTGACATCCTTAGGATGAAACCTAACTATCAAAACCCTAGATACCAAAACCCTAGGTATCTAAAACCCTAGGTCAACTTGACCAGTCTTTTCAGGGCTTTGCCAACCTATCTTTCCTTCCTTCTCACGCGATGCTCCAAAGCATCCAATGGTGGATTTTTCTGCTTACTGAGTTGTCCATGATCCTTCTTCCTTGATGATCTATTATCCTTTATCTCATCATTCAACGACCTGCTTCCTTTTACTTCGCTCTGTCTTTTCCTCTCTTTTTCACACTTCGACCCAGTAATAGTCACTATGTCTTCCGCGTAGTTTACATTTCTCCTTTTCTTCCTTGACCTTCACTTACTTCCATAACCAAGGGTCGACAAGCCCCCATCACTCACCTGTGACTCATTCCGAGGCACTTAGAATATAATTATTATGTTTTTCTTCGACTTCATACTGCGCAGTGAAGCCTTTGGTTTCTACTCTATGCCTCCTCTCCTTCCCTGTGCAGACTGTCTTTTCTATGTATGGTACCCAGTTTCAACTGCACTGGTACCTAGACCCTTTTCCTTATGCTTTTACTTAGAGCTACGAGGCAACTGGTTTTCATAGTACAACTACAACCAGATCATGTTCACTAATCCTTCCTTCCATTATCCATTCAAGGTCTTCAACTGTGAAACTCCTCCTTCTGTAACATAGGTGACCTCATATGGACCGAGCCATTGTGTTCGAAACTTCCTAGGATTCTTTATGAACTTACTTTCATATACTAGTACTATATCACCTTGCTTTAATTCTTTCTTCTTGATGTGCCTGTCATGATAGGGATTTTCTCTTTCCTTTTGCACCTGCTGATGGAATCCTGCAATAAATCTATCTTCTTCGAGTTTGATCAATTGCGCAAGCCTCCCTTGAACAATGATAGTGTCGTCCATATCTGTAAAGGCAACAATTCTTAAGCTTGGTACCAGGTATTCCATTGGGACAATGGCTTCGAGACCATACAACAACTTGAGAGGGGCCTGCATTTCTATTTTATTACAGGTGGTTCTATAGGCCCAAATTACTGTTGGTACTCTTAAATCCTAATCATCCTTCTTCACACTGCAAATTTTCATCAACGTTGTCTCCAAGATATTTTTGAATGCTTCCACTGCCCCATTTTCTTGTGGATGGTAAGGTGTGCTCTTCTAATGGTGGAATGAAAATTCCTCAGTCAATGCTTCAATTGTTTTATTTATGAAATGTGTGCCTTGATCACTCATAAGGATATTGGGGCATCCAAACCTAGTTATGATTTCATCAAATATGAAGTGTGTAGATGTAGTTGCACTATAGTCCTTAATTTCTCTTGCTTCAGCCCATCTGGTCAAGTATTATGTCACAACAATTATGTAACTTGCTCCTATGCACTTTTCGGGTGGGTTTATAGGTCCTAAGAAGTCAATGGTCCATTTCACAAATGCTTGTAGGGTTAGTTGTGGTGCTAATGTAATTTTATCTCTTCTAGATGGTTTTCCAACTCTTTGGCATACATCACAGGCTCAGTAATAGTCCTTGGCATATTTGTGTAAGGTAGACCACCAAAGACCAACTCTAATGTCCTCCTATGATGCCTTTATGATCTTCTACGAGGATCAATGGTCGCTATGACTCCATAACACATATTCTCAGTATCTCATTAGGTCACATCTTGTATAGTTGTCTAGCTATAATTGAGAAGTCTGCAGCATGCACTACTAGTTGTTTCTTCTAAGGAATTGTATACTCACTAGGTGCCATTCCTGTTGACAGGAATTGGACTATCTATGCAAAGTGGTCATCAATATTTCTAATGGATAACAGTTGTGCATCCGAAAGTGCATCCTCCAAACTGGTCATCTCTTCTCTATGTTCCAACCTTGACAAGTGGTCGAGACCTTTTTTCATTTGTCCTATCTTAACAACAATTTCAAAATCATATTCCTGAAATAGAAGAATCCATCTGCATATCCTTCCTCTCAACACTGGTTTGTTGACTAGGTATTTCAGCATAGAGTGATTAGTAAACATTTTAAAGTGCCCTCCCAACAAGTAGTGGAGAAATTTCTGCAGTGCATACACCATGGCTAACCCTTCTCTCTTAGTGGTGGTGTAATTAATCTCAGTTGTGGATAGTTTCCTGCTGGCGAAAGCTAATGGGTGGTCGATGTCTCTTGTTCCCAGTTCCACTAACACAACTCCTAATGAAATGGAAGATGCATCAACATGTACATGAAATTCCTTTCTCCAATCTGGAAAAACCAGGATAGGTGCAGTAACCATCTTTTGTTTCAATGTGTCAAAGCTCTACTAGGATTGTTCATTCCAATGAAATTGACAGTCTTTCTTCAAAATATTCTCCATGGGTGTTGTAATATGGGCATATCCCTTAATGAACTTCCTATAATACCCAATATGTTCCAGTGCAGTGCGCAACTATTTGATTGAAGTAGGAGGTGGCAGATCAACTATAATGGCCATTTAAGATGGATCTACCAACAATCCTTGCTTTCATACAATATGACCTAAAAACACTCCAAATGGTGAGAATAAGATGCACTTCTTCAGATTCAAGGAAATTTGACACTGCCTACATTTGTTAAACATTATCCTTACATATTCAATATGATTTTTCAATAAACTAAAAACAGTCCAATCATCCAAATATGCTTCTAGAAACTTATGCAGAAACTCCTTGAATGCTTCGACCACCACCTTGGAAAAGATGGCTAGGGAATTATTCAATCCAAATGGCATCACTGTATACTGGTAGGATCGCCATTCTATTCCAAATGTGGTGTTTTCGAGATCTTCCTTGGAAATCCGGATCTGATGGTATCCTGAAAATCCATCTATAAAAGAATATACTTCCTGGCCTCCCACATTATGTAACACTTTGTTAGTGAATGGCGTAGGGAAGGGGTCATATGTACATGCATCGTTCAGCTTCCTGAGATCTACGTAGATCCTTATCTCTCATATCTTCTTGTCATGTACCACCATAGATATAATCCACTCTAACTCTTCCACAGGTTCTATAGTCCCTGCTTCCAACATTCTATCGAGCTCAATCTTTAGTTTCTCCTTATATTTAGGGTTCAATCTGTAGGGTCTCTATTTGATTAGTCTTCCATCTAGTTTCAATGGGATCCTCATATCTCCCATAGGCCCTTTAATTATCTTCATATCAATGAAATTGGTTGGAAACAAGTCCTCATATTCATGCAGTAATTCTGTTATCTTGTCGATAGTAGCAGCATCCCAATAATCTCCAAAATTTGAAAGATTCGGTGTCTACTCTGTTCCAATATTGACTTTCTTAATCTTGATTGGTTATCCAATGAATGGTATCTCAACTCCTAATCCGTCCACATCTCTTTGGCCTTATGTTTCGGTGATGTTCACCTTCCTAGGATCATCGTCCTCATCGACATTTATTTTGTAATAGCCTTTCAGTTTCTGGAGAGGCGCAGTCCATTCATCCTTTTCTTCTTCTAAAGGGATGCTAGAGGCCTCCTCAAATAATTTTTGTTTGAAAATATGTAATGCTTGATCTACTGAAGGAAATTGAATTTCAAATAAGAAGGTAGTTACAAAATTATGAGTCATACCTTCCCAATCTGTCGTGATGAGGTGCAACTCTGCTTGAAGGTACCAGTTGATAGGTGTCATGTCTAGTGTGTTAATGAATTTGTGCACCCACTACTCTTGAGAAATATTTCTCCAGGATTCCTCACAAATTCGCACATGGTCCTTTGGGCAACATCGACCTGTGTACCGAACTTTGCATCCTTCTACTTGTTCTGAGAATCACATTGTCATCAAGGTACGACATTGTATCCAGTCTGCAATGTTGGTTTTGTGTGTCCCCCACCATCTTACTGGGGTTTATTTTAGGGCCTCATCCATTGCCAACAATGTTTGTTGCATTGGTACACTTTCTTCAAATTCCGACAAGAATGTTTCTAAAGGATTCAGACCATCAAAGGTGGGTAAGTTACTTGTTGTTGTGTCGATCCAGTAAACTTCTCTGGTTAATCTATCACATCTTCTTGTAGATACTTCATACATTTTATTATACCATTTCTCTATTTCTTCTTCAAAGTTTGATGAACATGCTCTTTCACTTCGCCAGCTTAGGTTTCCATCGGTCGTAGGATTAATGTAATCATGTTTTTTGGCTGTTAGTTTGTATATTTTTTCTAGTTCATATGTGCAGTATTCCTCTCTGATGGGATCTATGTATCGTTGACCTTCATCTGGATCTAAAGGCACAATGAACCTAAGGAAATATCTTTCAAAATTCATACATATTTTCTTTAAATAAACCACGGTGGAATTATTGAAAGCCCAATCAATTCCTGACAACGTAGGGTAAGGACAATTATCATCAACTATCTCAATTACCTCAAAATCTACAAACATTCTTACTCCATCGATGTCCACAGGGACATGATCCAGTCTGCCAAAGAGGCTTATAGCTTGCTGATTAGCCATCCTAAGCCTGATAGGGGAATAGATCAACTTGGGTTTTCCCATTAGTGCCTAGGTTTGCTTCGTCATGACATTGGCCTCCAACCCTAAGTCGAGGACCACATAGTCTATATCATATTCTCCTATTTGAGCATTCAAGTGTAATTCCTTATTTTTCCTTCTCTTTTTAGATATTTGGTGTACTTCCCTATTCAGTTAGGGTTCTATATTTCCTATCGCATACTATCTGATTAAATTTTGTAGTTCTTGTACAATGCTCTCATCCTGAATCAACTTAATACAAGTATATAGAAATTCCATAGCTTGCTTACCTCTTTTCCTTCTCTTGGCAAAGTAGATTGATCAAATGCCTGAGGCATTCCATATTCTCTCACTTTTGTTCGTGTCTTTGATTAAGAGACTTTATCTCCTTTGAACTCTTTTCTTGCCTCCTCAAATACTTGTCTTTCTTTCTTTACATCAAAAGTTTGGGTCTTCTCTACAACTTTCCTGACTCCTGAGTCTTCCGTAGTCTTCCCTAGGGCCAGTCTGTCTTCTCCTGTAACAACACCCCCTCTAGTGATAACAAAAACTCCATGGTCTTCTCCATGAGGTTCAACATATATCATTTGCACTTGCGGGTTCTGTAGAGGTCCTTGTCTCTCTTGGAGCTTATCTAGCAGCAGAGGATAATATTCTATAACATGTTCAAATTAGTTGCAGTAGATGTAAGTAGTGCAAGGTTTCTGACATTCCCTTTCAAGGTGTCTTGGTTATGTGTAGTTGTAACAGATGATCTGTCCTCGGCCTTGACCCATACCTCCTCCTCATCCTCATCCTCCGAATCCACCGCGAGGGTTGAAGTTTCCTCTCCCAGGGGAGTTATACTACGTAGTGTTTCCTTCTTGTTGTACTTCACCTTGAATTTTGTATATGTCTCTCGACCTTTCATGCATGAGGTCATAATCCCTACAATCCCTATCATCATACCCCATGAACTTACAGAATGTGAAATAAAAATTTGTGGGTGTCTGAACATATTTTTTCATGTAATAGCACTCACCAGGGTGATGTCTATTTTAGCATACTAGGAACCAGCGTAAGGCGACTTGCTTCAAAGGGCTTGGAGCTCCAGAAGCCAAGTATTCATGAAATTGGGGGTAGTTCTCTTTTCATGGCCTTCTGATTTGCATCTGACACACTAGATGTCTTCTCTTTTATCTTTTCCCTTGTCTTTCTTCGTATCTTCGACCTGCAGAGACAAACTAGTTAGCTGACTCAAGATTTGACTCATACCTGTGCTGGATTCTCCCATAGGGGTTGATTGTAACTTCATGGCGATCTCCAGCGCCTCATCCTACAAAGAAATATCTTGTTGCATCAGAGGAACTCTGATGTGTGGTAAGAGGGAAACAATGAACCACTCTTTTTTCTGCTCATCTGGGATCTAAGAATTCAGTCAGCCTATTAAAGTCTTAAATCTCTGATCGAATTCCCAAATGGGTTCGGCTACCTTCTACTTGATCTCTTTCAGCTTAGTGATACATTGTGACTCTGATTTGGGTTTCTTGAAATATCCAGTCAACACATTCTTGATCTCATTTAGTGGCTTAGGTTGTCCAAGTCCTTGGACAAGCTTCATGTACCATCTCAGTGCATGATATCGAAGGGTAGTACTAAAATGAGTTCTTTTAACAGCTTCATCGATGACATTTTTAATATTCCATACGGCTTCACACAGAAACTAATGTTGATCAGGATCTTTAGATCCATCTCCTCTAAAGATAGGGAGCTTCATCTCATCTGCCATAGATCTTCCTAGGTTTCTCATCTGAGTATGTGGTGGACTACTAGTGACAGTTCTCTGAACGCTCTAACGGCTTGGATTACTCTGATTGCTTAATACTACTGAAACAACATGATAATTAATAGTACCTACTTTAGTAATCTGCGTAGTTCCTAAAGTTTCTGGCTCGTCCCGATGAGGTTCTTCAGCTTTCCCTTCCTCCACCCTAGCAAGTTCTAAATGCTCTTCGTCTGTTAGATATGCCTCTTCTCCACTGTAGAAACCCTCGTCCCCATATTTCTTCTTGAACAGGTTCGCAAGATGAACTTCTTTGAATACTTTCCCACTGCAAATATGTCCAGCCTCTGTGTCATTGTCACTATCTAAATTCTTGAACATTAGCCTTTTCAAATACGATCAATCTACTGTATCTTCAAGATATTCTTCTCATGCAATAACATCTTGATCCGCAACTTCAAAAAATGTAAAAAAAATTCCTTTGGGTCCCTTGAAGAAATATCTCTTGGCTTGGTTATATGACTCTACTCTGTCAACAACAAACTCGGTGATGTACCCTCCAATGGTGATATGAAACTAGTGATCTACTTCTCATGACACAACGTTATCAACTCTCTTAACCTTCTTGATCAATGCCAATGTCCAAACTATAGGAGGTCTAGATATGATCTCAAACTCAGTATCTGCTAACCTGGCTAACCACTCATATAGCTCCTTATGGATTCCTCCAAATGATATCTTGTGTATATCAGTAAAAATATATCTTCCTAACCAATCCTCTGTACTAAGATTAGGGTTCTTGCTCTGGGATTCAATGAAGTCCTTTTCTTGATCCTCTATCACTTATGAATCTTTTTATTTGATGGGAACCACGTTGGCATTCCCTCAAGAAGATTCTTGTCCCGGTAATAGAACCATTTGTTGGTACACGGGCAGACCCAGGGTTCACTCCAAGATCGCACCAATAAACACTAGCTACTGGTCCTTTTGGCAACACCTTCAAGGCAGATGCAGTCTCACCTAAAGCAGTTATGAGGGGGTTACATGACAGAGATGTATACAACCAAGGGGAATATCAAGTGGATCAACTACCAGAGAAATTCAGTCATTTATATATCACTTACCAACTTATCTCTTACTTCGCACAACTACCTATCAAATCTAACACAGTAATGCAATAAGAGTATATCAAAGGCAAAAGAATATAGCATCAATCACACACACACAATACAAGATATACGTGGTTCACCCTATCTCTAGGGCTAGGTTCATAGAACTGTTCATTATAATGTATTATTATGAAGCATACAGTTCTTGTCTCCATTCTTAGCTAGCAGATCTTCTTTCTTCTCCTCTCTATCCCTCCCCTTCCTACACACCCAGCTGCATGACTTGATCTCTGCACTCAGCTAAAGATATTACAATACCAGAAGGCTCTCACTCTTAGCACTTCTCTCTCTCACAACAATAACCCTTCATACTAGAACGACAATGACAACACACAATCATAACACCAACAACAACCCAACCCAGGTCCTCTTGACCTTTATTTATACATTGCAATAGCTCATTGACATCCTTAGGATGAAACCTAAGTGTCAAAACCCTAGATACCAAAACCCTAGGTCAACTTGACCCACGTTTTCAGGGCATTGCCAACCTGTCTTTTCTTCCTTCTTGCGTGATGCTCCAAAGCATCCAATGGTGGATTTTTCCACTTGTTGAGTTGTCCATGATCCTTCTTCCTTGCTGATCTGTCATCCTCAATCTCCTATTCCAACAACTTGCTTCCTTTTACTTCACTTAGTCTTTTCTGCTCTTTTTCTCACTTCGAACCAGTAACAATCACTATGTCTTTCGCGCAATTTTCATTTTGCCTTTTCTTCCTTGACCTTTGATTACTTCCATAACCAAGGGCTAGCAGTCTCGGATCTTGATTTATAATATGCATTTCTTTACATTATATTTTTGTATTGGTCGACCTCTGTATAATGTATTTCCATGGGTGTTCCATGCATTTACTTTGTTGGGTAGAGCTATGTATTGTCACACACCCACTACAACAACTTACATTTTTCATCTTTTTCTTCGAGGAACAGAATCTTGGAGACTTCTATGGGGCCTAGTGCAGACCCTTTCTTTCCTTATCCTCCTCCAAATGACCACAAGTTGGCCTTAGCGCAAGCGCCTTTCGCAACTCGCAAGTCGGAAATCAAGACTCTCGAGTCCCCTTTCTCAAAACACCGATACCCGAGATGCTATATGAGTAAGGCTCCCTCCTCACTAGAACCTACTACATGTAATCGTAAGCTAGGCCAAACACTAGCACCATTCGCAACCTTGCCAATTGAGGTGTTGAGCTCTCGTGCTCATCCTTCATGAATCCTCGAGATGCGAGAGGTCAATGTTGCGTGGACTCTACCAAAACGATGTGCACATGCCACTTGTCAACCTTGCTATACTCTGCTCATGAGATTTTTTGCCACCGCCCATCGCATGAGACCTCGGCTCTCAGCATCTCATGGACTTAGTGATCAAGGTGCAGCTTCTTCATCCTGCGAAACCCTGAGCCACGATAAGTCAATAGCGGGTTGACTCTTTCCCAGTGAGACACGTGTCCACCACCGGTTACCCACTTCCTAGGCTAAATACTAGCACTACTCGCATCTCGTGACTTCACGAGTTGGAGTGTTGAGCCCTCATGCTTCTCCTTCGTGAGTTCCTGAGATACGATAAGTCAACAATGGGTTGAATCCTTCCCAGACGACATGCATCCATCACCTGTCACCCGTTCCTACCTTTCTCTGGGTGCTTGTTGTTATGCCACCTGTCAACCATGGGGTCCCCACTTACAGATGGGTCACATGTTTTCACGAGCCCTCGACGCTCGACACTTCGCAACTTCTACAATCGAAAAGAAACTCTATCAAGTTCCGAACCTCCGATAGGTGATAACCATGAAGGTTCTGATCCAACGGTTCTCTCATGCCTTGGATCCAACAGTCACGATCACGTCGTGATCTCGCAAATCGTGAGTTCATGCAGGCCTACCCTTGACCACTCCAAGTCATGAGTCAGCAGCCCTATACAAAGGCTAAGATCGACGATCAATAGGATCTATGGTCTGGGATGCCATCGCTACATGCAAAGGCTGAAAGGGTCGAGGTGTTAATGCCTACACTCCTTCTCTAGATCCATCAGTCTCGACAGATGTTAAGGTCCTAACCCGCACATAGGTAGATCAATGTATTCGGATGTAATAAAGGTCAATATTAATAAGACCTTTCAATAAAATAGAATAAGGTGGATGTAAGAAGACCTAATATAAGCTTCCGCTTCTAGAAGGATCTTCCTCTAGATGCTTCTCTTAATAGACATAGTTAGTATAAATAAGGGTTGAGGGTATGAAAAACCCTAGCTTGGATATTATTGTAACAGAGCACTGCTCAACTAGAGGTTGCCCCCTCGAAGAGGCCTGTGAATATTGCTATCTGATTCAAAGTGCTATTTCTGTTGCTATTTCGTATATCATTTCTGTGTATTGTGAAGATTATGCTGGGTATTTTACTGTTATTCTGTCATTTCTAGCATTTCATTTCTGTTCTGCATATTTTATATATCTGGTATCTTGCAAGTGGTATCAGAGCACTTTCCTTGGCAGAAATTG
>ML783184.1:427630-451557 GCA_009831015.1 Picea engelmannii
ATCAAGGAAGTGCTAGTACAGTGGAAAGATATGACTCCAGCAGATGCCACTTGGGAACCAGCTACCATTCTGCAGCAGTTTCCACATCTCAAGCCTTGAGGACAAGTCTGTTTTTAAGGGGGCGGACATGTTAAGGTCCTAACCCACACATAGGTAGATCAATGTATTCGGATGTAATATAGGTCAATATTAATAATACGTTTCAATAAAATAGAATAAGGCGGATGTAAGAAGACCTAATAGAAGCTTCCGTTTCTAGAAGGATCTTCCTCTAGATGCTTCTCTTAATAGACATAGTTAGTATAAATAAGGGTCGAGGGTATGAAAAACCCTATCTTGGATATTATTGTAACAGAGCGCTGCTCGACTGGAGGTTTCCCCCTCGAAGAGGCCTGTGAACATTTCTATCTGATTCAAAGTGTTATTTCTATTGCTATTTCGTATATCATTTTTGTGTATTGTGAAGATTATGCTGGATATTTTACTGTTATTCTGTCATTTCTAGCATTTCATTTATGTTCTGCATATTTTATATATCTGGTATCTTGCAACAGATCTAGGGTATTCCTGAAAGGATTCCGACTGTTAGTCTACCAAATGATACAGTATTCTCTCTTTCTATAATTGGGCTCATTATCCCTTCTGAGCTTGAATCACAAAATTCAACCTCTCCTTCCCAGAACATTACGAGAGTTAAGCAAACAAGACGATTCATAATGGAGCGAATTCATGCCCCAACCTTAATCCTTTCTATAGAAACCAATTATGGCATGTAAGCATACACAGGCATCCCTTATTTCCAGTCTAACACACCAGGCAATCATTCTACACAGAAATTATTATGGTCATATAAACATAAGCATGTATTCATGATATTTAGTTTGAAATACAAGGTATAAAACACTTATCATATCGACCAGGCGCGATACAACTGCTGAGACGGGTGCTTGTTTCCACTTAACTGTAGGCTCAATGACTCCAAATGGATTTACCACTAGCCAACCCCGATCTAGACCACGATGCTTTAAGGTTCAGTCTCCTACTTCCAGCTCAACAGAAATCAAGGACGAAGGTTACTCTCCTTCTCCGGATGCAGGAAAATAATCTAGGACGAAGGTTATTGTCCTTCTTCTGGCATTCAGAACTGCCTATGTTTCTATGGTTTCTCCAGTCTTTTTCATGATCCCCGTCGTGTGCACTGCTCTCTCTTCTACCACATTTCCTCTCTTGCCAATTTTTGTTTGCAAAGTTTCTACTAACTAGTCTTAAAAAACACTCTTGATTTTTGAAAGGTATGGATGTTCTTCAAAACGAGATTAAGTTCGTCGATTTGAAAACACAAAGGGTATCTCTGTCGGGAGGACATAGTTGTTTGGTTACTTACTAAATCCTCATGACCAGTTGACAGAGACCCATCGTAGAAGCTTATTTGATTTTAACAATATGATTCCTTAATTCAATAATGAAGGGGTCTCTTACTTGCATGCATCGGATACCTTGTCACTATGGGGCCAAGCCGCAGGGTTTTAAACAATTCTGTGTGCAAAAAATAATAGACTCACATAGAATCGTATCCCACTTTAACTTCTTGTTAAATTTATGTGTAATTTGTGATCGTTTACCTCTATTAGATCTCATCGTGTATTGAATAATCACTCTTTGTTTGATTAATTCATTACATTATGGGTTTTCTCTTGTACACTCTCTTTGGAATAATACTTGTAGAGTTTTGTTAAGATTCGCTAGCCTGCCTGTGTAATAAAGGGACTCTATTTAATATGATTATCTCATAGTATTTTTTACCATCTGTAATATATTTAATCCCTCTGTCCAAGTACTATTCTCTGATTATAAAAAAGATTGTTTATGTGGGTATCCATTTTACTTTATTTTAATTCCTATAGGTTATCATTATTTTTGTTCTTAAATGAAAGATTTTTCTTATGCTTCTGCTTGAGAAATATGTTAAATTTTGACAAGTATAAACACTGATGATGGGTCCCTTTTATCTTACAAGGGGGACCATCAGGTGAACAACGCACCCACTTCCCTCCTCCATCTTGGATTGGTGGCTTCGAAAGATGGTGAGGATGCCTCTTTCATCATCAAAACCCAAGTTAAGTAATTTAAATTCTTTACTTTGTTGCAATTTTATCAATTTCATAGTTTAATAATTTACTAAATATCATTTGTCTATTTGTTACAGGTTTGGGAGACACCCCATACACTTGGCGAGGCACTCCGCCTGTCTGTAAAAGGTATTCGGGTTCCATCTTCTTCCACCAGTGCTTGCGACAATTTGCAGACATTTTCATGTAGTTTGTTTTACATTTAAGTTTACTTAGCTAGAGAGTTTTGTTTTTAGAAACACAAAAGTTATGGAACTCTTGGGTCCAATGGTACCCCCACTATAATGTTTGGATAAATACCTATTGATTGTAATAGTTACTTTTTTCAAAACAATATGAATTCTATTGTATCCACAATATTTCTGAGTAATAGATGTAAACAAAGAAGCTACTTGGAATTTTATTCTTTCCACCTATTCTCACCATGATAGTAGTATATTAACAAAACAATCTGATTTCTTTAATTTATGCAATATTCAATTATGTACAGATTCAAAAAAAAAAATCAGAATATAGATTCTTAATGACCAATAGGCANTATATATATATATATATATATATATATATATATATATATATATATATATATATATATATATATATATATATATAGTCAAATGTATATATATCACAATCATATTTAACATAAACAATATTTCCAATATTATTATACTGTAGCAAGCCATAAAATATAACATCAATAATGAAATTCATCGATGAGATACATATCTGAATAAGATGATGATGGAAAACAAAAGGAGCAACCATGTTCCACTCAATCATAGAACAAAACAACCAAAGTTACTTGTCTGGATGACTCCCTAGTTTGGCCATGAGTCCATAAGGGAGAATCTGAATTATCCTCCTCATCTATAGTCACCATCAATAGATAAAAATATTATTTTCCTCAAACTACAAGTTCTCATAACAACATCCAATTCTCAATCCTTTCCCAACATACTAAGAAGTGGCATGCCTCCCACATATGTTGTATATACTATTGTGCCTAGGTCTTTCATTTCTTTCCCTCCTTGGGGAAATTCACAGCTTTGCAAATCCCTAACTTTTAGGGGCTGCTAGTGGACAAATTAAACTTCTTCCACTTGTAAAAATCATCCGTAAGGTAACTCATACCTATTCCCCACTCATGGAGTCATGGTCAACTATTTTTATTCTCGTTGTTCCATTTGTCTTCAAGCATTAATTTTATTAAAAGTTTGTCTCATACATGTGTCTAATAAAAGAGGATAGTTTGGAAAGTCAAATATTTTCCCAAAACTCATCAAATAATTAATTTAAAAATAGAAAATTCCAAATTCAAATTTTCCATAAATGGAAAATAATTTCCAAATCCGAATTTTCCAAGAACGGAAATTTATTTCAAAATTCAACATAGAATTATTTTTTCTAATTTTTGAGGATGTTACACCTACCCCTACTACCACTCCTATAAATATCCATAAAATAACTTGGGAAGAAATGGTTGAATGCCAAATCAAGGGTCTTTCTTATAATTGTGATGAAAAATGTTTTTGGGGGCACAAGTATATAGGACATAAAAAATTTATGGCCATTTCGGAGGATGTTTCTAATGAAAATGTTGAGGTTTCACCCAAGGAAGAATTACCACAAAAAGTTGATCTTACCTCTCCCTCTTACCCTACCAACCTTGAACCACATATTTTATTGAATCCTCTTAGTGTCTTTTCTACTCCCCAAACCCTGAAATTGATTGGTTACATTAAGCACAGCAAGGTCATCATCTTAGTTGACAGTGGCAACACTCATAATTTCATTCATCATCACCTTGCCGAAGAAGAAATCAATTGTTATATTCGTGTTGTCAAAAAATTTCAAATCATGAGTGCTAATGGTGGTTCCATGAAATGTGGGGGGCATTGTAAACGCATGCACCTACAAATTAGTCAGTATAAATTGAAATCTCACATTATTTCTATTAACATGGGTGGTTGTGGAAGTCTGCTTGGTTCTAATCCATGTGATACCACACTAATTCATGATTTCATGTCAGTCATTGTCAACCCTAGACTTGCACCTCGTCCTCACATGATTTAAAGACAAAGAGGATTCATTTTATATCCACTAGATATCCACTACACTACACTGCCCATGGATTATGGTGCGCTAGATGTTGACGAATCCTTCAATGAACCAATGCTTCGTTCCATGCTATGTAAATTTCATTCACCAACCACAAATTTGGTACTGCGAATGACCACACAATTTTCCTTGGGAAGTTTGTGGGAATTTAGATAAATGAAAAGTTGAACATGAATTGATTTCACCACTTTGCCCCAAAGGGGATCTTGTTTCTCATGTGTTAGGGACCTAAACTCCCTAACCCTGCACTTAGATAGAATAATATATTTTCCATGTATTAAAGGATGACATTAGTCAAGAAGGTGTATTTAATAAATATGAACAAGTCAATGTAAGAAGACCTAATAGAAGCATCTGCTTCTAGAAATATCTTCGTCTAGAATGTTTTTTAGAATATAGATTTAGTATAAATAAGAGTAGGAGGCATGAGAAAGCTTTGTCTTGAGAATTATTATAATAGATCTTTGCTTTGATGGAGGTTTTTTCCTCGAAGAGGCAAGTGAACATTGCTTTCTTTGAATAAAGGTATTATTTCTTGTATTTCTCTTCTCAATATTTTATTGTTCCCTTCATATCGTTCGAATATTCCTATTTCTGCATATTATATTACATCTGGTACCTTACAAGTGGTATCATAACACTTTTGTTGGCATGAATTGTGGGTAAATGTTTTCTACAGTAGAGACATGTACTATAAGCATATTTAAAGAACATAGATCTATTGTTCAATGGGTAAAAGTGTGGTGGGGAAAAATACATGTAGGATATATAGACGAATTAATGGGGTTTCCTAGTAACCAAAGTTTCTCCATTGTTGTAAACCTCTATAACTCTTGTTGGTGCCCCTCGAGTAGTACTACAATAGACAAAATGTGTTCACATCCATCACTCCCTTGTTGATTCAGGTGGATATCCGTGGCCACCCACCTTTTCCAACTGGCTCAAAACCGTTTTCTGACAATTTTGGCAATTTACTATTTTTAGCAGTTTTAACTTCCCGGGCCATTTTGAGGGCATAAATGAAGGTTTTTAGGTATAGATATTTTCAATAATATTTGAAGGAATTATTGAGCCCATAAAATGAATATTCTCAATGATACCTTTCAAACAGGCTATCATATGCCTAAAACGAAGATCGTATGCAAAAGTCACAACCCCAGGAAGTTGATGTACTAACTTACCCATGACGAGGCCGACATGACTTTTGGCGCTTCATCTCCTAGGGTTAGATTTTTGGATGTCTAGGGTTTTTGAAATTCTTGTTTATTGTAAAAAGGCCTTTAGAGCCTCATTGTAATCATATTCTTGTGAATGAGTGCAGCCATCACATCTCTTCTCAGAGATAAGCAGCCACCCTTCTAGCAACCTTATTTTCGTTGCGTTTTATAGTTTCATCTTATTTACTTATTGAATAGAAAACCAATTTTATTGTATCTCTATTATTTTGTGTTAAGAACCTGTTAATAATCTGCAGTCATTTCATTATTCTCATAAAATCCAGATCATTGGTATCAGAGCAGTCTTCTCCTTGATGTCTTAATGCATGTCCCCAACGAGGTTGGCGTACAAAGAGTTGGGTCTAGAGCTTGTTTCTCTTGAGGAAAAAAGATATCACATGCCTGAGATACCTCTCATTGTAGGAGAAAAGAAATATGATGGGACAAGAGATCCTTTCAAACTATTGATTGAAGAATCCCTCATGCAACAAAGGAACAAGATGATGGATAATTTCACGCAAATCCTTTGGAAGCTACCAACAGGCGACGCATCTTCTTCGAGCGGAGGCGCCACCCCCTTCAAGGTAAAAATAAACTTAGATATTCCTATATTTGAAGGTCAAATAGATGCATATATTGTAGACAAGTGGTTGAACCTACTAGAGGGGTATTTTTATGTCCATAACTTTTCGAATAGAGAAAATATTACTTTTGCGCTCCTCAAAGTTGTTGCCCATGTCAAAGATTGGTGGGAAACTTTCTGTGAGAAAAAGGAAATAGAGGAACCCTAATTATTTACAGTCATGGTCACCTGGGAATCCTTCAAGATTTCTATTAAGCAACAATACTACCTTGTCGGAAGTTATGATGACTTGTATACCAAATGGACCACACTACGGCAAGAAAGAGACCAAGCAGTGCTAGATTTCAAAAATATATTTCATACCTTACGCACCAAGTTGGGTGTCAAATATTCAGAGCAACATCTGGTGCTCAAGTATCGTGGCGCTATGCATAGATATATCCAGACTGAAATGGAATTTTTGGACATCTCATCCTTAGGTGCAACCTACGTATATGTTTTCAAAATCGAGCAGAAGCTCAAACAAAATACACGAAAATTTGGGCCTGGGAACCCCTCAAAACTAAATCCAGGAAAGGGTGGCCCCAACCCATAGAAAAAAGGAAAGAGAAAATATAGACAGTATCAAGACAACCATTCCAAGACGCAAGAAAAGAAGGAAACCAAAAAGACAAAGAAAGATACCAGGAAGTGGTGTGACTTTCATAAGAGCCCTTGTAATAACACTGTTGACTACCACTCAAAGCATTCATTGGTGGCTGAAGTGAAATCCTTTGAATCATATCCGGGTATAGACTCTGAGACGAAACCCAGTGGAAGATGGATCATTGATGCGGAACCTAGTGCCACTGTTTCTACAACCAAGCTCCATCCCGGTGAACTAGATGAGCCAAAACAAGGAGAATCCCTCTTCCATTCATAGATGTGGGTAAAAGGCACCCCGTTACACTTCATCATGGATAGCAGTAGCCAGAAGAACCTCATCTCAACAGAGGTCATCAAGCAGTTGAACTTTCTGACAACATCACACCCACAACCCTACACCATTGGATGGCTCTACCAAGGAAGCGATCTCTGTGTCATCCAACAATGTCGATTGTTGTACGACATCAAGCCCTTCAAAGATGAGGTATTGTGTGATGTTTCTCCTCTCGAAGTTTGTGATTTTATTTTGGGCCAAGAATGAGGAATAAAAGGGAAAAAGTGAGCTTTGTGGGAGATACAGTGACTGTCACTGGGTTATGGAAGGAAGCAAAGAATGAGGAATAAAAGGGAAAAAGTGAGCTTTGCAGGAGATACAGTGACTGTCACTGGGTCGAAGTGAGAAAAAGAACAGAAAAGATGGAGCAAAGTGCAGAAAATCTAGCCATTGGATGAAGAGATCGAGGACAATAGATCGGAAAGGGAGAGGGATCGAGGATGACTCAGAAAGTGGGAGAATCCACCGATGGATGCTTTGGAACACCGCATGAGAAGGAAGGAAAGACAGGTTGGCGAAGCCCGAAAAAAGAGGGTCAAGTTGACCTAGGGTTTTAAGCACCTAGGTTTTTTGTATTTAGGGTTTTGGCACCAAGGTTTCAGCCTAAGGCTGTTGGTGAGGTATTGTAATGTATAAATAAAGATCAAGAGGACCTGGTTCAGGGGGTTCATTGACTATTGGTACGATATTGTTGTTGATCTAGCTCTATTATTGTGGGAGATATTATCGTATTGGGGGAGAGAAGTGCTGAGAGAGAGATCCTTCTAGTATTGTAAGATATTCAGCTATGTGCGAAGATCAAGTCCTAGAACTGGGTGTGTAGGAAGGGGAGAGAAAGAGAGAGAAGAAAGAAGATCTTCTAGTTGAGAGTGCAGACAATAACTACATGCTTTTCCTTAATAAATCATAAGCACAGTTTTGTGGACGTATCCCTAGAGAGAGGGTGAACCATGTATACCCTGTGTTGTGGATGTGTGATTGATGCTTTGATCTCTGTTGGTGTTGTATTATCATTTGCATTGTTGGGTTATAACAGATCTATATCTTTGAAGAAAGGATCTAGATAGTTTATGATATATGCATGTTATGTTGTTGTTGCAATAAGAACTACTTGATATTCCCTTGGTTGTAGTCATATATGTCCTGCAACCCCCTCATAGTTGCTTCGGGTGAGACTACATCTTCTTTGCAGGTGTTGCTGAGAGGGCCAGTAGCTAGGGCTTGTTGGTGCGCTCTTGGAGCTGAACCTTGGGTCTACCCCTGTGCCAACAAATGGTTCCATTGTCAGGACCAAAATCATTTTAAGGGAATGTCAAGGTGGTTCCCATCGAATACATAGATTCAGAAGTGGGTATAGAATCAAGAGAAGGACTTCACTATAGCCCAGAACAAGAACCCTAAAATAAGCACTGAATATTGGCTACAAATATACATCTTCATCGACATTCACGAGATCTTATTTGGAGGAATCCATCAGGAGCTACACAAGTGGTTGGCTAGGTTAGCTGACACATAGTCTGAAATCAGATCTAGACCCCCTGTGGTTTGGAAACCAACATTGATCGATAAGGTTAAGAGAGTCGACAATGTTGTATCCAAAGTAGTAGATCATTGGTTTGATAGTACCATCGAAGGATATATCACTGATTTTGTTGTTGACAAAACAAAATCGTATAGTCAAGTCGAGAGATACTTTTTCAAGGGACCCAGAATTTTTTTTTTGAACTTCCTGAAGCTAAGAATCAAGATTCTCTATCATGAAAACCATGTCTTGAAGATACAGTAGATTGATCGGACCTGAAAATGCTAATGTTCAAGATCTCGGACAGTGACAACGACACAGAAGCAGGACATACACGTAGTGGGAAAGTATTTCGTGGAGTTCACCTTGAGAATTTGTTTAAACAAAACTATGGTTAAGAAGGTTTCTACAGTGGAGAAGAGGCAAATCTAACCAATGAAGAGCATCTAGAGCCAACCAGAATAGAAGAAGGGGAAGCTAAAGAACTGCGCCAAAGTGAGCCAGAAATCTCAGGAATTGCATGAACTACTGAAGTAAGTAACGTTAATCCTCTCGTTGTCTCAACAATACCTAGCAGTCAGAATAGTCAGAACCACCAGAGTCTTCAGAGTACTGTTACCAGTAGCCCATCATCTACTAAGACAAGAACCCTAGTTATCTTTATGGAAGATGAAATGAGACTCTGTATCTTTAGAGGAGATGGATCAAAAGATATAGATCATCATTGGTTTTTGTGTGAGGCCGTATGGAATATTAAAAGTATCATTGATGAAGCCATCAAGAGAACCTAGTTCAAAACTACGTTAAGGGACCACGCACTGAGTTGGTACATGAAACTTGTCCAAGGACTGGCACAACCTAAGCCCTTGAATGAGATGAAGAATGTGATGACTGTAGAGTTTAAGAAACCTAATTCGGAGTCACAATGTATTACGGAACTAAAAGAGATTAAACAAAAGGTAGCAGAACCTGTTTGGGAGTTTGACCAGAGATTCAAGACCTTGACAGGCCGATTAACTTTCCAGATCCCCAATGAACAGAACAAAGAGTGGTTCATTGTTGCATTGTTACCTCACATAAGAATCCCTTTGATGCAACAGAATATTTCATCTTCGGCAGAAGCCTTGGATATCTCCATGAAGCTTGAACCAACACTGATGGGAGAATCTAGCTCAAGCATTAGCCAGATCATGAGCTAGCTAACTAGTTCGTCTTTACAGGTCGAGGATATGAATAAAGATAAGGGAAAAGACAACAGGGAAGCTATTTGGTGTGTCAGATGCAAATCTGAAGGCCATTCTAAGGAACATTGCCCTTTACTTCATGAGTACTTGGCATCAGGAGCACCAATCCCCTTAATGAAAGTTAACCTACCATGGTGTGAGGTATGAAAAAATAGGCATCCCCCATGTGAGTGGTATTACATGCAGAAGTATGTCCAGACACCTACAAACTTTTATTGTACATTCTATAAATCAGTGGGGCATGATGACCGGGATTGTAGATCTTATGATCTCATGCATGAAAGGTCGAGAGACATATACAAGATTCATGGAAAAGTACACCAAGAGGGAAACACTCCGCAGTACAACTCTCCGGGGAGAGTAAATTTCATCGCTCACAGTGGCTACAAAGGATGAGGATGAGGAGGAAGTATGGGCTGAGGCTGAGGACAAATGATTTGTTACAACTACACATAGCTAGGCCATTTAGTGAGGGATTGTCAGAATCCCTGCACAACCTATAGTTACTGTAACTATTTCAAGCATGTCATAGAAGAATGCCCTATGTTGTTGGCTAAACTTCAGGGAAGACAAGGACCTCAATAGAATGCACAAGTACAATTGATATATGTTGAACCTTGCGGAGAAGACCCTAGAGTTGTTATTATTACTCGAGGAGGTGCTTCTACAGGAAAAGAAAGAGCAACCCAAGGAAGAACTGAAAATGACCACGGAGTCAGGAAAAATACAAAAAATACCCCAATGTTCGATGCTAAGAAAGAAAGGCAAATATTCGAGGAGGCAGGGAAAGATTTCAAAGGATATCAAGGATATTCATCAAAGAGACAACCAAAAATCAAAGAATACGGTATGCCTCAATATTTTGATCCATCTGCATCACTAGCAGAAGGGAAAGAGGTAAGCAAACTCATGGAATTCTTGCACACTTGTGTTAAGTTGATTCAAGATAAATGCAATGTACAAGAATTACAAGATTTAATCAAGTAGCATGAACTAGGAAAAATAAACCCCTTCCTGAATAGAGAAGTTCACCAAATTGGAAAAAGGAGAAGGAAAAATAAAGAATTACACTTGAATGCTAAGATAAGAGAGTATGAGATAGACTATGTGGTTCTTCACTTAGGGTCAGAGGTCAATGTCATGAGGAAGCAGACTTGGGCATTGATGGGAAAACCCAAACTGATATATTCCCCTATCAGGATTTGCATGGCTAATCAACAATTTGTCATCCCATTTGGACGATTAAAGCATGTCCCAGTGGATATCGATGGAATAAGAACCTTTGCAGATTTTGAGGTAATTGAAATTGTTGATCATAGATGCCCTTACCCTGCATTGTTAGGAATTGATTGGGCCTTCAACAATTCCACTGTTGTGGATCTCAAGAAAAGATGCATGACATTTGAGAAAGTTGGCCTTAGGGTCGTTGCACCTTTAGATCCAGATGAGGGTTCACGATACACAGAACCCATCAGAGAAGAGGACCATGCAATTGAATTAGAAAACATCTACAAATTAATAGCCAGACAACAGGATTATATCAACCCTACAACTGACGGAAATATGAGATGGTGAAGTGACAATGCATGTTCATTCGATTCATAAGAAGCACTGGAAAACTACAAGAACTAGATGTACAAAGTATCTACAAGAAGATGTGATAGGCTAACCAGAGAAGTTCGCTGGATTGGCACAATAGTGAGTAATCTACCCACATTTGATGGACTGAACCCCTTAGAAAACTTCTTGTCATAATTTGAGACAAGTGTACCAACACAACAGAGGCTGTTGGAAATGGATGAGGCCATGAAATCCACACCAACAAGATGGTGGGGGACACATAAAAGAAATATCACAAACTAGACACAATGTTAAACTCTGATGACAACACGGTTCTCAACACAAGAAGGAAACTGTGAAGCACGGTACATAGGTCGAAGATGCCCAAAGGACCATGTACTAAGCTACAAAGAGGCCCAGAGTGATAGTCCTAGAGAACAATGGGTACACAAATTAATCAATACGCTGGATACCACCCCGATTAACTGGTACCTTCAAGCAGAGTTGCACCTTGTCACTTTAGAATGGGAAGGTATGATCCATAAATTTATAACCACCTTTTTTCTTGACAGTGAATTTCCTTCTGTAGATCCAACACTATAGATGATGAGAGATAAAGTATTTGCGGAGGCATCTGGACTCCCCTTGGAGAAATAAGTGGATGAATGGATTGCGCCCCTCCAGAAACTGCAGACGTGCTACAACATCAATGCCGACGAAGACGATGATCCAATAAAGGTGAATATCGTAGAAACAGAAGGTCAGAGAGATGTGGAAGGTCCAGGAGTGGAACTACCATTCATTGAACAACCGATAAAGATAAAGAAATTCAATATCAGGACAGAGGAGACATCGAAGCTTGCCAATGTCAGAGATTACTAGGACGCTGCTACCATTGACAAAATCACAGAATTATTGCATGAGTATCAGGACTTATTCCTGACCAAGTTCACTAATATGAAGGGAATCAAAGGACCTATGGGAGAAATGAGAATACCTTTGAAACCATATGTGAAGCCAGTTAATCAAAGACCCTACAGATTGAACCCGGAATATAAGGAAAAAGTGAAGATTGAGCTCGAAAGAATGCTGGAAGCAGAGTTTATTGAACCTGTTGAAGAGTCGGAGTGGATCAGACCCATGGTAGTGCAAGATAAGAAGACATGTGAGATCAATATATGCGTAGATATCATGAAGTTGAATGATGCTTGTCTACATGACCCCTTCCCTACACTTTTCACAGACGAAGTGTTGGATAATGTGGGAGGCCAAGAAGTATACTCTTTTATAGATGGGTTTTCAGGATACCATCAGATCCGCATCGCCAAGGAGGACTGTCATAAAACTACGTTTGCCATAGAGTGGGGATCCTATCAATACACAGTAATGCCATTTGGACTAAATAATTCCCCAACCATTTTTTCCAAGGTGGTGGTTGTAGCATTCAAAGAATTTTTGCATAAGTTTTTAGAAGCATACTTTGATGACTGGACTATTTTTAGTTTGTTGAAAAATCGTATCGAATGTCTAAGGCTAATGCTGGATAAATGCAGGCAGTGTCAAATTGATTTGGATTTGAAGAAGTGCATATTATTCTCACCATTTGGAGTATTATTAGGTCATATTGTATGAAAGCAAGGATTGTTGGTGGATCCATCCAAAATCGCAATTATAGTTGATTTACCACCACCTACATCAGTCAAACAACTGCGCACTACACTAGGACATACTAGCTATTACAGGAAATTTATCAAAGGATATGCTCATATTACCGCACCAATGGAGAGGTTATTATAAAAAGACAGTCAATTTGGTTTCACAGACGAATGCCAACAGATCTTCGACACACTGAAACAAAAGATGGTCACTACGCCTATTCTAGTCCGAATTGGAGCAAGGAATTTCATGTGCATGTTGATGCATCTTCTATTGCATTAGGAGAAGTACTGGCACAACTTGGAGAAGGGGACATTGATCATCCAATAGCATTTGCATTACTACAAAGAGAGAGGGACTAGCCATGGTGTATGCATTACAGAAATTCCGCCACTACTTGTTGGGAGGACACTTTAAAATGCTTATTGATCACTCGGCGCTGAAATACTTAGTAAACAAGACAATGTTGGGGAGGGGGAATATGCATATGGCTTCTCCTGTTTCAAGAATATGATTTTGAGATCATAGTTAATCCAGGAATAATGAATAAGGTCCCAGACCACCTGTCAAGGTTGGAGCATGGCGAAGAACCTACCAGTCTGGAGGACACACTACCAGATGCACAACTGCTCACCATTAGAAATATTGATGACCACTTCATAGACATAGTCTAGTTCCTATCAAAAGGAATATCTCTAGCAGAATACACAATTCTGTAGAAGAAACAACTAGTGGTGCACACTACAGATTTTTCACTGATAGTTGGTCAGCTATATAAAATGGGACCTGGAGAGATCCTAAGAAGGTGTGTGATGGAGGAAGAACGCCCTATGATGCTTGAATAATCTCATGAAGGCATTGCAGGAGGACATTATGCAGGAAAGGAAATTGCGTAGAAGGTTCTGTGAGCTGGAATTTGGTGGCCTACGTTACACAAAGATGATAAAGAATACACCAGAGCATGCGATGTATGCCAACGAGTCAGAAAACCATCCCAAAGAGATGAGATGCCATTAGCACCACAGATGACCCTAAAAGCATTTGAAAAATGGGCCATTGAATTCGTGGGACCCATAAACCCACCAGGAAAGTGCACAGGAGAAAGATATATTATCACTGTGATAGACTACCTGACTAGATGGGCCGAAGCAAGAGCATTCAAGCACTGTAGTGCAGATACAAATACACGGTTTATATTTGATGACATAATAACCAAGTTTGGATGCCCTAAGGTCCTTATGAGTGATCAAGGTACACACTTCATCAATAATATAGTTGAAGCCGTGACTGAAGAATTTGCAGTCCACCATCAGAAGAGTACGCCTTATCATCCACAAGAAAACAGAATAGTTGAAGCATTCAACAAGATCTTGCAGATAGCATTGACAAAGATTTGCAATGTGAATAGGGATGATTGGGATTTAAGAGTACCGGCAGTACTTTGGGCTTATAGAACCACTTGCAAGAAATTAACAATGCAAACCCCTTTCAAGTTGGTTTATGGTCTTGCAGTTGTTGTCCCAATGGACTCGTAGGGATGATTTTAGGGGCTAAATTTCGCTCATGGGCTAATTTTCCATGGTTTTTCCAAAAACGAGATTTGATATTTTAAAAATGATTCGCCCAAATTCTATAGGATAAAATTATTTACCTTAAAAATTGCCAAAATTTTATAAAAACTATATAAAATCCTTAGAAATTTGAATATTTTTACAAAAATATCACCAATCATTTATAGTTGGCATTCGAAGGATTAGTAAGATTCGCCAAGGTTTATACATTTTAAAATAAATTTCCATCCTTAAAATCATCCCTGCAATGGAGTACTTGGTACCAAGCTTAAGAATTGTTGCATTTACAAACATGGATGATACTAGTGCCATTCATGAGAGGTTAGCACAGTTGGTCGAACTAGAAGAAGATAGATTCATTGCAGGCTTCCATCAACAAATTTAGAAGGAACAAGAAAAGGCCTATCATGATAGACACATCAAGAAGAAGATATTCAGGAAAGGTGATTTAGTCTTGCTATATGAAAGTAAATTTATCAAACACCCTAGGAATTTCATAACGCATTGGATCGGACCATATGAGATTGCCTGTGTTACAGAAGGAGGAGTTGCATAGCTAAAGACATTGAAAGGAGATTGGAAGGAAGACTTGGTGAATGGGAGTCAGTTGAAGTTGTACTATGACAACCAGTTTCCTCGCAACTCTCAGTAGAATCAAGAAGACAATGTTCCAGGTACCAGGTGTAGTTGAAACTAGGTACCAAACACAGAAAAGACAGTCTGCACAAGGATAGAAAGGAGGCATAAAGCAGAAAACAAGGGTTGAACTGCACAGTTGAAAGTCGAAGAAAAACAAGACCAGATCTCAAGTGCCTCAGGATGAGTCATAGGTGAGTGTTGGGGGCTTGTTGGCCCTAGTTTATGGAAGGGAGAAAAGAACGAGGAAGAAAATGGAAAAAGAGAGCTTCGCAGAAGATACAGTGACTGTCACTAGGTTGAAGCAAGCAAAAGAACAGAAAATATGCAGTGAAGTGAGGAAAAGAAATCCGCTGGATGAGGAGATTGAGGATGACATATAAACAAGGGAGAGGGATTGAGAACAACTTATAAAGTGGGAGAAGCCATCGATGGATGCTTTGGAACATTGCGCGAGAAGGAAGGAAAGACAGGCTGGCGAAGCCCGAAAACAGAGGGTCAAGTTGACCTAGGGTTTTTGTATTTAGGGTTTTGGCACTGACGTTTCGACCTAAGGTTGTCAGTGAGGTATTTTAATGTATAAATAAAGGTCAAGAGGACCTAGGTCAGGGGGGGTCATTAAGTATTGGTATGATATTGTTGTTGATCTAGCTCTATTATTGTGGGAGAGATTATTGTATTGGGGGAGAAAAGTGTTGAGAGAGAGAGCCTTATGGTATTGTAAGATCTTCAACTGTGTGAGAATATCAAGTCCTACAGCTGAGTGCACGGGAAGGGGAGAGAAAGAGAGAGAAGAAAGAAGATCTTCTAGTAGAGAGCTTAGACAAGAAATGTATTCTTTTCCTTAATAAATCATAAGCACAATTTTGTGGATGTAGCCCTAGAGAGAGGGTGAACCACATATACCCTGGGTTGTGGATGTGTGATTGATGCTTTGATATCTATTGTTGTTGTATTATCATTTGCATTGTTGTGTTAGAACAGATCTATAGCTGTGAAGGAAGGATCTAGCTAGTTTATGATAGATGCATGTTATGTTGTTGTTGCAATAAGAACCACTTGATATTCTCCTGGTTGTAGAAATCTTTGTCCTGCAACCCCCTCATAGCTACTTTGGGTGAGAATGCATCTGCTTCGTAGGTGCTACTGAGAGGGCCAATAGCTAGGGCTTGTTGATGCACTCTTGGAGATGAACCCTGGGTCTACCCCTGTGCCAACAGTGTATATGAGTCTAGGCCTATTAGTGTTATTATTACTTTGAACAGGAAATTGTACATGATACCTAAGGTAGTACCACCTAGTGTTATTTCCTTTATCTCTGCTAATAAATGAAGGAAGGTCATCTCTCAGATGGGGAAGTTTGTCTTCTTTGTGATTCTCTCTCAAAATAAGCGAAAGATCATAGCCACATCCAGGGCCTCTGTGGCTGACCTATCCACACAACAAAAGCAAGTAGATAAGGTCATGGAGAATACTCAGATATCTTCTCCTCACCTACCAGGGTACCTCTATACTACCAGGTCAAGCACCCCATCAATATGACCCCCGGTGCACCGCTTCCCAATGGGCCAGTCTATCATCGCTCTCTGTTAGAGAATGAGGAGATCAAGTGATATATCTAAGAACTTCTCCACAAGGGGCACATCCTTCCTATCTCATCACCTTGTGGGAGACCAATCATGTTGGTATAGAAGAAAGATGGAACCTGACAACTCTGCATTGATTATCGGGCTCTGAATAAAATCACATTCAGAAACCATTACCTGATTCCTCGAATCGATGACCTCCTTGATAAACTCACGGGGGAAAAATACTTCAGTAATATTGATTTGAATTCTGGCTACCACCAGGTCCCGATAGAACATACAGATGTATGGAAATTCACCTTCAAGTCAAAGGAAGGCCTTTTTGAATGGTTGGTCATGCCCTTTTGGTTTGAGAAATACTCCAGCCACTTTCATGAGGATGATGGATGATATCTTGTGACCATTCACCAATAATTTTGTAGTTGTGTATATGGATGACATTCTCATTTACAAATAGACTTGGGTCGAACACTTGCATCATATTCAGCAGGTTCTACACACCCTGAGGTAGCACAAGCTATATGCCAACTTGGAAAAATTCTCCTTCGACATGGACAAGGTCCATTGCCTAGGCTACATAATTTATTGGCATGGCATACATGTGGATCCAACCAGGATCCAAATCACCCATGACTGGCCAGCCCCAACCACACTTACTAAACTTTGGAGCTTCTTGGACCTTGCCAATTTCTACCACAGGTTCGTGTTGGGACTCTCCCATATTGCATGGGTCCTCATCCAAATAACTAGGGGTGGTGGTAAGGAGAAATTTGTGTGGGGTCGGTCCCAACAACAAGCGTTTGATGATTTGAAATAGTTCTTGTGCTCATCCCCGGTACTTCCACTACCAGACCTGCAAAAACCCTTTGAGATTGAGACAGATGCTTCAAACTATGCACTGGGCCCTATTCTCACTCAGAAAGGCCACCCCGTGGCATATCACAGTGAGACACTATCAGATGATGTTCGTAAGTACCCTACTTACGACAAATAAATGTAATCCATTGTGAAAGCCTACTTCCAGTGGAGACATTACATTCTTGGGAAGGAAACAATCATCCACACTGATCATAAGCCACTGCAGATCATGCAGACACAAGAAAAATTGCAAAATGATCACCATCAAAAGTGGTCCACATACTTGCAACAAGTCCACCTCAACATCAAGTATAAAATAGGAAGCACAATTCACGTCGTTGATTTCCTCAACAGACCACCAGTCATGACACTCACCATGGTGCTAGAATCTTGTTGCCATGAGACCTCTGGATGGCCCCAACTCTATGAGACAGACCCAGACTTCTCCACCACCTACCAAATGTTGGGTGCAAATGCAGTTATCGATAAATTCCATCTTCAATATGGGTTGTTGTGTCGTCTAGGCCATATCTGTGTTCCATAAGGTGAGCTAGTGAAGCCGGTCTTGAAACCCCATTACAGTTAGGTGGAAGGACACTTCGAAGTCGAAAAGACAGTGGTGATGCTACAAAAACATTTCTATTGACTGGAACTTCGATAAGAGGTCAATAAGTATATTGGGTCCTACACTGCCTACACTATTGCCCAACTGACCACTAAGAAAAAGGACCTGTACACCCCTCTTACTACTCCTGATAGGCCATGGGAATCCATCTCAGTGGACTACATGTTGGGCCTCCTGACCACCAAGCAAGGGAATGACTGTGTTTTTGTGGTTGTTGATCACTTTTCTAATATGGAGATTATGGTTTCCTGCAAGAAGAACATCACAACAGAGGCCACTGCCAAGCTCTTCTTTGAACGATTCTGGGTACATTTTGGAATCCCACAAACCATTGTCTCATATCAATATAGTCAATTTCTCATCACATTCTGGTCGAGCCTCTGGTCACTGCTAGACACCAAGCTCACCAAATCCATGGTCATTCACCCCCAGAAAGATGGCCAAACCAAGGTCATAAATCAAATGATTGTGCATATCCTTCACATGTATAATTCAAAGAACCCTCACACATGGGGTGATATCCTTCCCTATGTGCAACATATCTACAACCGATCCCTGCGTATCTTAATTGGCCACAACCCCTTTCAGGTGGGGTTTGGATTCCAACCATTGGGTCCCATAGATGTTGCACTTCCCCTTGTGGTCACCTCAATTGACTCATCTCCTACTCCAACTAAAGCTGAAAAATCCACCCAGTTCATTGAGCAGATCCATCACATTTTCCAAAAGGTTCAGGATATCCTATATAATCCAATGACAAGTACAAGCAGTGCCATGATCAACATCAGGTGCCACATAAGTTTCAGGTGGGCGACAAAGTTTGGTTGCACTTGTAGAAAGAACTCCTTACAGGACCCCATTAGAAGATTCGCCCACTACGTTATGGGATGTACACCATCACCAAGGTCATGGGGGATAATTTTTTTGAGCTCAACATTCCTCCTTTCCTTGGCCTGCACCTAGTGTTCAATGCAGATCTCCTTCGCACTTATTTCCCACCATTATTGGACACCTCAGATGTAGCATAGAAGTTGACAACAACAAAGCTCAACCCCAACTACATACAACATGCATCCAATGATCATATTGTGGATAGACAGATCAAGGGTACTCGATAGCAAAGGATCCAACTTTATCAAGTCGTCAAAGCAGGGAAGCTCCTGCACCAAGGCAGGTGGCTCACCTAGGGCCAAATTCAGCAAAAAAGTTCCTCATCTGATGGGGGAAGTCAATGCAATGGAAACCATTCCTTCCAAAGGAGATAATTTTTATCCAGGTGGATATCGGTGGCCACCCACCTTTTCCAACTGGCTCAAAATAGTTTTTTGACAATTTTGGCAATTTACTATTTTTAGCAGTTTTAACTTCTGGGGCCATTTTGAGGGCCTGAATGAGAGTTTTTTGGGATCTAGGTTCTCAATTATATCCAAAGGAATTATTTAACCCCAAAAATTAATCTCCTCGGTGATACCTTTCCAAAAGGCTATCATACGCCTAAAACAGAGATCGTATGCAAAAATTATAATCCCGGGAAGTTGATGTACTAACTTACCCAGACGGGGCCCATGTGACTTTTGGCGCTTCATCTCCTAGGTTTTTGTGTATTAAAATATGAATTTTGTGTTAAGAACCTGTTAATAATCTATAGTCATTTTTCTCTTCTCATAAAATCTGGATCACTTGTACCAACAAGTATATTGAGAGTCCCCTGGGTCTCCTCAAACCATCACTAGATCAACTGATCTTCCATGTGATTTCTATAGTGTCACCAAGAAAAACACTCGGCAAGATAATCTCTAGTACCTGGGTAATTATGTAGTATGGATAAGAGTACGATCAATCCTCCTTGGTTGTTTCCCTAAGATATTGGGCCAAGTACTATTGTTTGATACTGCATGTATATCAAAGAGCTATAACACATGTAAAACCCTTTTTCATAGGCACCCTGCAAACCCTAACCTAGGTGGAACATACGAGACAAGGAACAAAAAGGATATTTTGGTCGTGCAACCTTTCCTCTTGCATTCTAGTTACAAAATTACTACACATTATTTTCTATTAAGAATTTGGGAATTTCGACACTGCATTATTATCCAGGTTAGAGTATAAATTTGGAGGAGTAAAAAAAATAAAAAATAAACAAATAAGAAAGGAGTAGAGTGGTATCTCCAACACCCTTATTTGGGTGGTCCCACCCACCCTTACCATAACTCTTATTTGACACCTGTTCCATTGAATTCCTATTTTCACCATGATCACCGTCACATATATCATTTCTCCATATATATTTTGTGGACTCACTTCCCCTCCCCGACACCCCTCATTCTCAAATGGCCACCAATCGCAACAAAGAAATCCTTCACCTTAAACAAGGATCCAAAAAACACAGGGACAACATCCAGAGAGTGACTTAAAAAATTGCTTCCACCAATTCTAAATTTCAAACCTTCAAGGCCAACAGTACACAGAAATTTGCAGCAGTTAAGGGTGAATTGGCCTCCCTCATCACTTATTTCAACCAATGGTTAAAATATTCCCATGTGTTAAGAGCCAAATATCAATATAGCATAGAAAAACCTCAGAATAAGTACTAAATGCCTTGAAAAAGAGATAAATTCAGATAATAAGCCTCTTCGAGGGGGCAACCTCCTTATGCCCACAAAAATGTACAATTCCAAGATGATTCCAAATGAAAATGTCTCCTTGGTATATATAGGAGACTAGGAGGTATAATTACAACTAATGGAATAAAGCCAACATAAATAAAATAACATTACTAATGTGATATGCCCCAATTAAGGGGTAATGAGCCACTATTTAGGGCTTAACATGCCCCTCCCATTGAGACAAGTGTTGTCCGCAAAGCTTGAGTAACTCTAGATTCTTCTGTAAAAAAGACTCATCTTCCCAAGTGGAATCTTCAACAGACAGTTTCCTCCATTTAATGAGATACTTTGAAATGGATCTATTCCTCAGCTGGTGAATTCTTGTGTCAGTGATGGCTTCCAGCTCCTATATGATTTTTCCTTCCTCATCAAGTTCTAGAAATATAGTTTGAACTGGTGTCTTGTCACTTATAACCTTCTTTAAGCATGAAACATGGAAAACTGGGTGTACTCGTGAAGATGCAGATAACTCCAATTTGTATTCCATAGTACCAATCTTTTGCAACAGCTTATAAGGGCCATATTACTTTGGTGATAATTTATTATCCTTCTTGGCTTGCTTGAGGGACATCTGTTTGTATCGTTGTAGTCTTAAAAACACCCAATCCCCTACTTCAAAACTTCTTTCACTACGATGATGATATGATTTTTGTTTCATGCAATTTTGTGTCATGGTCAGGTTTTCCTTTAATATTTGGAGAACTTGTTTTTGATGCTCAATGTGATCTTCCACTACTTGAACCTTAGATTTTTCTTTTAGAGAAGAAGTGATGGAAGGAGGGTGGTATCCATAGAGTGCCATAAATGGTGTCATTTTTGTTGCAGTATGAAAGGAAGTGTTATACCACCATTCTTCCAAGGGTAACCATTTGAACCATTTTGTTTGTTTATCAGAGACAAAGCAATGAAGGTAGCCTTCCAAACATTTTGTTGGTTGTGGAGTATGATTATCTTCCTGATTTAGAGGTCCTTTCTTTCAGCCGTTTTTATACCCCATGAATACATTACACCCCAGAAGTATGTACATTGTTCCACATGGGGGACTGTAGAGGGGTGGTACCCCGTCTACGGGGTTTGGGGGCAAAGCCCTCGAAGGAAAAATTGCCTTGTAAATGTATATTGTAATTTCATTGTAAATCTGGACCGTTCATTATAAGGTCACAGATCTAACGGTAGAAATTATGTTAGAGTTTTTTTCCCTAGTAGGCAACCCTTTGTTATGAGGTAAATGTATTGCGGCTATGCATTATGGTGAGTATTGTATTCTGAGAGAGGATACTATGAGAGAAAGAAGAGAAAGTTACAATGAGTTTTGTTGTAGGTTGTATCCCTTCATTTGCTCGATAATATTAAAGGAAGGACCTGGCAATTTCTTTGGTGGACGTAGCCCACACTGGGTAAACCACATAAATATATGTCTCTATTGTATTGTGTATCTTTTGTGTTTTTTTTCCGCATTTGTTTTATTTTATTGATTTATGGTCCTGTTTTTCTAACAACTGGTATCAGAGGGAAAGGTAACTCACAGGAAAAGAGGGTTCCTGGTTCAAGTGGGAGAAATGTTGGAAGATGGAAAGTTTAGGGTGAAGAAATTTAATGGCCAATTCTACCAGTTATGGAAGATGAAAATGGAAGATTATTTATATCATAAGGATATATTCCTACCATTAGGCGGAGTAGCAAAGAAGTCGATGGCCATGAAGAATGAAGAATGGGAGATTCTTGACAGAAAGGATCTAGGAACATTACGGCTGAGCTTGGCAGTGTCGGTGGCTTTCAATATTTCAAAAGAAAATACAATGAAGGATCTAATGGATGCATTGGATAAAATGTATGAAAAACCCTCGGTGTCCAATAAGGTATTTCTAATGACAATATTATTTAATATGAAGATGTCAGAAGGTGGGTCTATTGAAGATCATTTAAATGAATTTAATACGGTTACTAATCAACTAAGTTCTGTAAAAGTGGACTTTGATGATGAGGTTAGGGCTCTTCTAATCTTGTGTTCCTTGCCAGAAAGATGGAACGGCTTGGTCATGAATGTAAGTAACTCTGTCTATGGTTCAAATACTTTAAAATTTGATGATGTTGTTGGTGTTATCCTTAGTGAGAAAATGTGACAGAAAAGAACAGGTGAGACATCAGGTAATGCGTTGAACATGGAAAACAAGGGAATACAAAATGATAGAGGAAAGGGCTCAGGGAACCACAGGAATTCTAGGAAGGGAAGATATAAATCCATACTTGGAAAGATAGAGTGTTGGAATTGTGGGAAGAAAGGACATCTGAAGAAAGACTGCAGAGCTCCAAAGAAAGAAAGAGATGGACAACAGAAGAGAAATCATAAAGCAAATGTAACAGGTGATGTGTTATAAGATGCTTTGATTATTTCTGTAGATAATATTTTTGAGTCTTGGGTAGTCGATTTAGGGGCTTCATTTCATGCCACACCCCATAGGAAAAAAATTCTAGACTATGTTCAAGGTGATTTTGGCCAGGTTCATTTGGGTGATGATGCACCATGCAAAATTGTTGGAATGGGAAAGGTAAAAATAAAGCAACACAATGGAAACCAATGGTTGTTGAAAGAGGTAAGACATGTTCCAGATTTAAGGAAAAATCTAATTTCAATAGGGTAGTTGGCAAGTGAAGGTTTTGTATCCATATTTATAGATAAGACATGGAAGGTCATCAAAGGATCATTGGTGATAGAAAGAGGAGAGAAGGTAGGTACATTGTATTTATGAACTGGTAATACTGACTCTTCTATCTCTTTAGATTCTACAGGAGTGGATACAACACTATGGCATCATAGGCTGGGACACATTAGTGAGAAGGGTATGCAGATACTTCACAAAAGAAATTTTCTGCCAGATCTTAAACAAATTGATTTGGACTTCTGTGAGCATTGTGTTTATGGAAAACAAAAGAGAGTCAGATTTCTCAGAGTCGAAAAAGAAAAGAAGAATGA
>ML783184.1:451607-467870 GCA_009831015.1 Picea engelmannii
CCTTATAGTTCTGGGAAGATGATATAGATACTATTGTTTAATTAATAAACAGAGGACCTTCGAGCTCTTTAGATGGTAGAATTCCAGAGGAGGAATGGACAGGAAAAAGGGTAAACTATTCTTTTTTGAAAACTTTCAGTTGTGAAGCATTTGTCCATATTGATAAAGAAAATAGAACAAAGCTTGAGTCTAAATCGAAGAAGTGTACCTTTATTGGATACGATGTTAATGATTTTGGTTATCTCTTATGGGATTATGAAAATAAAAAAATCATTAGGAGTAGAGATGTCATATTCAATGAGAAGGACATGTACAAAGATCAGTTGTAGGGAAAGAAATAGGAAGAAGAAAAACAAGAATACAAAGTGCTTGATGAGATCACTGAAAAAGAAATTCCAAAGGAACCTGAAAATCAAAATGTACAACAATAGGAGCAGCAGGTACCTCAAACACCAGCAAGTGTTGTTAGAATATCTACCATATTAAGTATACCCCCTGCACGATACTCTCCTTCATTGTATTATTTATTGTTGACTGATTGTGGTGAACCATAATGTTATGAAGAGGCAATGAAGGTAGACACCAAAAAGAAGTGGGAGAAAGTCATGAAAGAGGAAATGGATTCCTTGTCAAATAACCAAACTTGGGATTTGGTTCAGTTGCCTACAGGAAAAAGAGCATTGCAGAATAAATGGGTTTACAAGTTGAAGGAAGAAGATGGAGGAGAAAAATAGTACAAGGCTATACTTGTTGTAAAGGGGTTTGCACAAAAGAAAGGTATATATTTTGATGAAATATTTTCTCCTATTGTTAAAATGACTTCAATTAGGAATATTTTAAGTCTTGTGGTAGTAGAAGATTTGCATCTTGAAAAGTTAGATGTAAAAACAAGTTTTTTCCATGGGGATTTGGAGGAAGGGATTTATATGCAGCAGCCACAGGGGTATGAGGTCAAAGGGAAGGAGAATTTGGTATGCAGGTTGAATAAGAGCTTGTATGGCCTAAACAAAGCTCCAAGGTAGTGGTATGTGAAGTTTGACAGGTTTATGACAGGACATGGTTATGGTAGATGTCATTCCAATCACTGTGTTTATTTTAAAAGGTTAGAAAATGGAAGCTATATTATCTTTCTATTGTATGTAGATGACATGCTTGTTTCAGGGTCTAATATGCATGATATAAATATGCTCAAGAATAAATTAGCCAATTCATTTGCAATGAAGGATTTGGGTGTTGCAAAGAAAATATTTGGCATGAGAATAACAAGAGACAGGGAAAATCACAAGTTGACATTGTCTCAAGCTGAGTACACAAAGAAGGTGTTGGAGAGGTTTAGAATGTAGAATGAAAAACTAGTTAGTACACCTTTAGCCAGCCATTTCAAATTAACTAAGGAAATGTGTCCCAAGACACAGGAGGAGATAAAATACATGTCCAGGGTCTCTTATTCATCAACAGTTGGTAGCTTGATGTATGCAATGGTTTGCACAAGACCAGATATTGCACATGCAGTGAGAGTTGTGAGCATATATATGAACAATATAGGTAAAGAACATTGGGAGGCAGTAAAGTGGATTCTCAGGTATCTGAGAGGTACTTCTACTCATGCATTATGTTTTGGAGGTTCAAACACTTTTCTACAGGGATATGCTGATTCATATATGGCAGGTGATAAAGATAGCATGAGGAGTACCATAGGGTATGTTTTTACTATAGGTGGAACAACAGTCAGTTGGATTTTGAAACTGCAAAATGTTGTTGCACTTTCAACAATAGATGTAGAGTATCTTGTTACTACAAAGGCTAGTAAAGAGATGATTTGATTACAAAGTTTATGGAGGAATTGGGAAATAAGAAGGAGAATAGTAGGTTGTATTGTGACAGTGAGAGTGAAATTAATCTTGCAAAGAACTCAGCCTTCCATTCGAAGACTAAGCATATACAGTTGAGGTACCACTTCATACGATCCACCTTGGAAGATGGACATTTGAAGTTGGAAAAGATACACACTAGCCAAAATCCTTCATACATGTTAACAAAGGTAGTAACCAGAGACAAATTGAGTTCCTACTCAATTTCAGTTGGTCTTCAAGAATGAAGATGAAGATGAGAAATTTTCCAGGTCTAAGAAGGTTCAGGGTCCAACATATACAACAATGGTGGAGTTGTTGATATCAGTCTCCAAGTGGGAGATTGTTGGTTGTGGAGCCTGATTATCTTCCTGATTCAGAGGTCCTTGCTTTTAGTCGTGTTTATACCCCATGAAGACTTTACACCCCATAAGTATGTACACTCTTCCATGCAGGGGAGTCAAGAGGGGGGGTACCCCCTTTGCAAGGTTCAGGGGGGCTATCCCCCCGGCTGGGGGGTTCGGGGGTGAATCCACCAAAGGAAAAATGGCCTTGTAAATTTATATTGTAATTTCATTGTAAATATGGACCATTCATTATAAGGTTGCAAATCTAATGGTAGAAATTATGTTAGTTTTTTTTTCCCTAGAAGGCAACCCTCTGTTATGAGGGAAATGTATTGCGACTATGTATTATGGTGAATATTGTATTCTAAGAGAGAAGACTATGAGAGAAAGAAGAGGAAGTTACAATGAGTTTTGTTGTAGGTTGTATCCCTTCATTTGCTGGATAATATTAAAGGAAGGACCTGGCAATTTCTCTGGTGGACATAGCCCACACTGGGTGAACCACGCAAATTTGTGTCTCTATTGTATTGTGTATCTTTCGTGTTTTGTTTCCACATTTGTTTTATTTTATTTCTTCACAGTCCTATTTTTCTAACACATTTGTTCACAATCTCGGTTTGTCCATCAGATTGAGGATGATAGGATGAGCCATGAGCCAATTGAGTACCCAAACAAGAAAATAATTCTATCCAAAAATTCCTAGTGAAGATGGGATCTCTGTCACTTATAATAATCTTTGGGTTTCCATGTAGCTTTTGAACTATATCCATGAATGCAGTGGCAACTATATTGCCTTTGAAGGGATGACAGAGTGCACAAAAGTGTGTGTACTTGGTCAGTCTATCAACAATCACCATGATGACACTATTTCCTTCAGACTTCGCTAACCTTGTGATGAAATCCATGGAAACCTCCTCCCAGCGTTGACTTGGGATGGCTAATGGTTGTAAAAGACCTGAGGTATTAATTGTTTCCACCTTATTTTGTTGGAAAACCAAACATTCTTCCACAACCTTTGAACATCAGTTTTAAGGCCATCCCCAAAAAATTACTTATTGACCCTATGGTACTTTTTCAAAAATCCCGAGTGCCCTCCTACTGGAGAGGTGTGAAATTCCAATAATATATTTTGTTTGAGTTGGGATTTCTTACATAAATATAAACGATCTTTGTACAATAGTGAATCATTTTTCCATGTAAATGTATCTGATGTACTGGAATCCTGTTGCAACCTTTGAATGAGAGTCCACACTTTTTCATCATTCTTCCATTCATCCTTTGCTTCTATTATCCAATCGGGTTGGATGATCGATATAGCATAGAGAAAGGCCTAAACATCTTCATCCTTTCTTTAGAGTGCATCTACCACAACATTTTGCTTCCCTTTTTTATAGAGGATTTCAAAATCATAAGACAATATCTTGGTTACCCATTTTTGTTGTCCTTCTGAAGATAGTCTTTGTTCCAAGAAGTATTTAATACTATCATGATCTATTTTGACCTTGAGGTGCCTACCTATTAGGTAAGGATGTCATTTCTTCAATGCATGTAGTATTGCAATCATTTCCTTCTCATAAATAGGTTTATGTAAGTCCTTTCTCGTGAGTGGTCAACTTTCAAAATCTAGGGGCCTTCCTTCTTGCATTATGACAACACCAATTCCATTTCCCGAGGCATCACATTCTACAATAAATGTTTTTGTGAAGTTTCGAGTGATCAAGACAGGATCTTTGCACATCACCTCTTTAAATTTTTCAAAAGCTTTAGTTTCCTCTGGAGTCCATGAAAATGAATCCTTCTTAGTTAGTGTCTTTAAAGGTGTTGTTATTCTTCCATAGTGCCGAACAAACTTGCAGTAGTAACCTGTCAAACCCAAAAATCCTCTAAAATTCTTTAATGTTTTGGGAATCGGCCAGTCCATCATGGCCTTAATCTTGTTAGGGTATACCTTGACACCTTTATGAGATACAATATGACCCAAATACTCTACGTCCTTCACTCTAAAGAAACATTTAGATGGTTTGGCATATATTTACTGATCCTTTAGTAGTTGTAGCACCTTGTCAACATGTCACACATGATCCTCCCAAGAATTGATATAGATTAGTATATCATCAAAAAATACCAACACAAATTTTTGAACGAAGGGCTTGAAAATGGAATTCATCAACCCTTGGAATGTGGAAGGTTCGTTTGTAAGGCCAAAAGGCATGACCAAAAGTTCATAATGGCCTTCATGAGTTTGGAATGTTTTTTTTGGATATCGTCATCCTTCATTCTAATCTGATGATACCCTGAACAAAGATCCAACTTTGTGAAATAGATTGATCCATGTAGTTCATCTAACAATTCATCAATGACAGGAATGGGAAACTTATCTTTAATAGTGATCTTGTTGAGCTCTCTATAAAATGGACACATACGCCATGAGCCATCTTTCTTGAATACCATTACCACTGGTGCAGAGTAAGAACTTTGGCTAGGTCTAATAATGCCATCCTCTAACATTTCTTCAACCATGCACTCAATTTCACTCTTCTGGGCATAAGGATATATGTATGGCCTGATGTTAGGAGGAACACTCCTAGGAATTAGGTGAATATCATGATCATGATTTCAAGTGGGTGGAAGACCTTTGGGAATATCTTCAAATACTTTGGAATGCTTATCAATGATCCCTTGGAGATCTTGAGGAATAGATGGCTTAGATGTTTGAACATCTAGTGAGCATAGTTGTGCAATAAAACCTTGATGCCCCTTTTTCAATAATTTTGTCATTCCATTAGAGATTATCACCTTACTGGGTTTCCCTATGATACCTCTTAACTCAATTTTTTTTCCTTCCAATGAAAATTTCATGAAAAGTTCTTGAAAATTAAAAGCCACTGTTCCTAATGATTGTAACCATTGGATTCCTAGTACAACATCAGCACCACCCAAGGGTATAGAAATCATTGGACTATTCATTACATATTATCCCATAGTAAGATTGATCTTATTGCATTTTCTTGAGCACTTGATAGTTCCTCCATCTGTAATCATTACTTGAAACTCTGGCGCTGGATATGCAAAGCAATTGAAATATTTGGCTAATTTATAGTGAATGAAATTGAGTACTTCCAGAATCAATTAGGACTATTACCTTTTTTATTTTTGATATATCCTTCGATCTTGACGGTTTGAGGAGTGTTAATTCCAGCCAATGCATTACACGATATTGTGGGAGTCAACTCTTCAGACGAAATTGCTTCTACATTTTCATCTTGAGATGGTTCTTCTTCTTATTCTTCTTCTTCTTCACAATCTATGTATAATAATTTCTTCTAACCACACTTATGTCCCTTGCTGTATTTGCTGTCACAATTAAAGCATAAACCTTTTTCTTTTCTTTCCTCTAATTGTTGAGGTGTTAACCTTGTAGGTTGAGGTTTTTTAGAAGAAGGAGCATTATTCTCTCTATAGATGTTAGGATTAGTCCTTCTAGTAGCCATAGCCATATTTTTACTTTCAACATTTCTTGCCACCCTAAATGCATTCTCCAATGATTTGGGTTTCCAATGGTGAACCTCATGTTGAATGTTATCCTTTAAAGTTCCTATGAATACATCAATCAAGTGCTCATCTGGAATATCTATTACCTTTATATTCAATCTTTGGAAGTTATCTATGTGCTCTATAACTGAACCCCTTTGCTTGAGATTTATCAATTGGCTAAAGAAGGTATTTCTCCTTGTATCCTCATAGTGTGCTATCATTTCTTCCATGAAAATTGTCCAAGTGATGAGTGATTTGCGAGAACAAATCCATCGATACCATACAAATTGATTGGGTTCTAAATATAAAGAAGCAATTTGTACATTTTGTGTATGTGGAACATTATGTAGATCAACATATTGCTCCATATGAAGTATCCTTGTGATTGGGTCCTTGCCATCAAACTTCCTCATATAGATCTTAGGAACGTGGTTGGTCTTCAACCCAAAGTTAGAGTTTCTCCATTCTAGATTCACCTTCCTTGTGTCCTCATCATGAATTTCATGGGATACATTTCCACTTCCAGGTGTCCTCTCTATTAAGAAGTTTTTCAATCCTTTCATGATCTCCCCTTTTAAACCATCCATCTTAGTATTTATTTCCTCAAACTTATCTTCCGTTGAATCCATCATCTCATGTAGTTCATATTTTGTTACTATCTTATTTTGTAAATCATTTATGTCCATACGCTTTTCTTCACCTTCATAAAGAGTCCATGTAGGATTTTCTTGAGGCTTATTTGGTGTAGAAGTTCCCTTTTTGGGTGGCATGTTGGCCAAGTATCACTTTTGAACCTTGATTTTGAGGTGGTTCTGCTAGACAATCTTTCTTCTAATGTATCTCCAAAGTTTCAACCCTTCTGGGTATGAAACTTTCTTTTTTGTAGTTCTATGATATTTCTTCTCTACAATGTGACAGGTCTGATCAAAATTGGATGTGCCAAATGGAATTTACAATAACTTCCCCAAAACTTGCTGATTTTTGGCCTTTCCAGGAGATCTAACTTGTATAGCGTGCCCTGCACAAAATAATTGACAAAAAAATATGAAACTTGTACCAGAAATACTATAGACTGTCAATAATCCAATGCAACTAGTCTCACTCAATTTGAATACTCTAGGAAGCATTTATGATTATTTTACCTGGAACACCTTCTTGAGACTAGTCAGATACCCTATCTTCCACATGATGTATCTAAGCATGTATGATGACCCAGAAGATGAAATTTTACCACATATGAATTACTAATTTCTGTAAATATCCTATGGAGTTCAGGGTATGAAACATTATAGAAATTTTTTTATAGCAAAAATTCTGCAATGACTCCATTTAGGATGATTTCAAAACCCTATCTTGCACAGGCTGTATCTTCAAATGTATAAGGCCTCGGGAGATAAAATATAAACTCAAGGTATCTTGATCTGTCTAATAAATATCCTCCAAGCCATTCCTTTTGAAACGTTGTAGAAAACAAGTTATAGTGAAAATGCCAAGGTGTCTCAGATGTAGCAGCAAAACCCCAAGACCTTGAGCTCTGATACCATATGTTAAGAACCAAATATCAATATAGAATTGAAAAAACTTAGAATAAGTACTAAACGCCTTGAAAAATAGATAAATTTAGATAATAAGCCTCTTTGAGGGGGCAACCTACTTATGCCCACATAAATGTACAATTCCAAGATGATTCCAAATATAAATGTCTCCTTGGTAAATATAGGAGACTAGGAGGTATAATTACAACTAATGGAATAAATTTGACATAAATAAAATAACATTACTAATGTAATATGCCCCAATTAAGGGGTAATGATCCACTATATAGGGCTTAACACCATGGCTCTCCCTTCTATGAACAATTTTCACATTATGAAGGTGAGGATTCCTCCCATAATATGGCCTTTCATTCAAACCCCCTTCATAGTGGCCCTAATATTCCTAGAGTTGATCTTAAAAAATTTGATGGCTCAGATCCCAAAGGCTAGGTCACTGAAATGGAACATTATTTCTCCTTGCATGGAATTACTAACAAGCTAGCCAAACTTTGTTATGGTGTCCTCTACCTGGATCTTGAATGATGGAAATGGTGGAAATGGAATAGAAAGACATGCCAAGGGTATGGTTCTTGGACATAGTTTGTTGTATATCTTTATGAATTCTTTAACACTAACACCTACTAACTATGTCATTTTACCAAGTTGAAACAATATGGAACAATGAAAGACTTTATATCTTCCTCTAAACACTTGGATTTCCAAACAGAGGGTATGTCATATGCTTTCTTCAGGGAATGATTTCTCAGTGGCCTCAAGGATGAAATTTTCACCAAAGTCTTAATTGATCACCCTCAAATTTTGTTGGAAGCTACTCAATGAGCCAAGGAATCCCAACATATTATCTCCTCCTAGAACCACAAACCCTCCTTTATTTCTCACACTCAATCCACCAATCCTACCCCTCCTACCACTCCTATCAAGATCAATAAACTAACTTGGGAAGAAATGGTCAAATTCCAAATCAAGGTTCTTTTCTATAATTGTGATGAATTTTTTTTTTTCATGGCACAAGTCTAAATGATAGTGTACATATGGATCCTAAGAAAATTGAAGCAATGCAAAATTGGCCTTGCCATAAAAATACTAAATGTTTATGTGGTTTCTTGGGTTTAACATGATATTATCACATTTTTGTCCATAATTATGGAAAAATTGTGGCTCCTCTAACAACTCTCTTAAAAAATAAGTCCTTCAATTTTATTCCAACAACTGACCAATCCTTCCAAGCCCTTAAAGAAGCTATGTGCACTACTCTTGTACTAGCCCTATCTAACTTCATCAAGAACTTTTTCTAGAATGTGATGCATTAGGGAGAGGAATCAGGGCATTCCTTATGTAATATGGATGACCTTTGGCCTTCACTAGCAAATAATTGTCAGAGAGACATTTGGGAAAATCGGTCTATGAAAAGGAAACTTTGGTTATTTTTCATGTAATGCATCTCTGGAGCCCTTATATATTGGTTTGTTGCTTCCAAATTAAAATGAATCATCAAAGCCTCAAGTACTTCCTAAAAAAACAAATTTGATCCTGAGAGAAACAAAAATCTGTTTATATATGATTATGAGATCATTTACAAGAAGGGAAAAGAAAATGTGGTATCTAATGGTCTTTTCAGAAAATATGAAGAAGAAGGGTCCCTCTTTTCCCTCTCATTCCTTGTCACTGACTGGTTTCAGGATGTTTGTTAGGAATGGTTTCAAGACCCCAAAATTTATAGCCTAATCTAGTAACTACAACAAGATCGTGAATATTTTCCAGGGTACTACTGGTAGAATGACGAGTTTCGTTATAAAGGTTGCATATATATAAGAAAATAGTTGGCCCTGAAATCCATGGTCCCCTCTAAGTTTCATGCTTCACCTACCACAGGTCATTCAATTTTTACCAAAACTTATTAATAGTTCAAACATTATTTCTTCTAGGACGGTATGAAACATGACATTCACACCTTTTTGGTTGAATTTGATACCTGTCAATGCAATAACATGGAGATTGTCAAACCTCCCGACACACTCCAACCACTTCCACTTCCAACTACTATTTGTATGGATATTTGTATGGATTTCATTGTTGGCTTACCCAAATCAAGAAATATGTCAGTCATCATGGTGGTGGTCGGTTGTCTTTCAAAATATGCTTTTTTTTTTCTTCAACACCGTTCACCACATCCATAGTGGCTTAATGTTTAATGGATAATTTCTTCAAACTGAATGGAATGCCTCATTCTATTGTTTTTGACTTAGATCCAACTTTTAGCAGCAATTTATGGAAAGAATTATTCAGGATCTAGGGAACCTAATTTCATTTGATCACAACATAGCATCCCCTAACTGATGGCCAAATACAAGTGGTCAACAAATGTTTGGAAACATATTTGAGGTGTTTTATGTCTGACATACAACATTAGTGGTTTCAGTGGCTACCACTAGTTGAATGGTAGTAAGACACCTCTTACCATACTTCCACTTGCATGATTCCATTTGAAGTAGTGTATGGACATAAGCCACCATCAATTCTTGCATACATTCCCAATGTCTCAAAAATTTAGGAGGTTGACCATAATATTACAATCTGCATGAACATTCTACATACTCTCAAGGATAATTTTGTCATGGCCCAGAACCGCATAAAGAAATAGGCAGATCATGGTCATTATGCATGTCAATTTGTTGAAGGGGACTAGGGGTTTCTCCATCTACAACCATACAAGAAGACTTCACTAAAATCTCATTAGTGTCATAAACCTACCCCTAAATTTTACAGTCCTTATACTATTCTAAAACGCATCGGACTAGTGGCATATCAATTAGCCTTGCCCAATCACTCCAAGTTTCATCCTATTTTTCATGTCTCATGCCTGCAAAAAGTGATTAACACAAATTTTCACGTACGGACCAACCTACGAGTGTTGGAGGAAGAAGGTTTCATTTGGTTGTAGCCACAAGTTGTATTCGACCAACACTAGATATCAATTTTTATATCTATGATGTCAACAATTTTCAAATCATGATTGTTAATGGTGGTTCCATAAAATGTGGGGGGCGTGGTGAAAATGTGCACCTACAAATTGGTCAGTATAACCTGAAATATCTCATGTTTTTTGTTGACATGGGTGGTTGTGACATTGTGCTTAGTGTTGAATGGATATGCACTCTATGCCCCATAACCATGGACTTCAAGGATTTGACTATGAAATTCCAACAAGAAGGCCAATAGTATATATTCTAAGTCATTACAATAATCCCTTCAGAGATCATCAGTTCCCACTTCAAGGTAAAGTTACTAAAAAAAGGTCATTTTGGCATCATTTTCCACCTCTATTCCATTCAAGTAGTTGAGACTCCCTCTATACACCTCGACCTTCAATCTATCATTTCCCAGCATCATATTGTTTTCCAAAATATCCAGGGCCTTCCCCCATCACTTGTCAACCATGTCCATTCCATTCCTTTAATTATGGGTAATATTCCTCCCAATGTGCACCCTTATCGCCATCCCTTTGCTCAAAAAATGAAATTGAGAAAATTGTCCAAGAATTCCTAGAACTGGGTGTTATCCATCCTAGTACTAGGCCCTATTCTTCCCATGTTGTCACAATCCTCAAGAAGGAAGGAACTTGGTGCATGTGTCCTGATTTGTGTGCCCTCAACAAACTTACCATCAAGGACAAATTTGCCATTCCTGTCATAGATGACCTTTTGGATGAACTCAGTGGGGCTCAATACTTTACAAAAATTGACCTTCATTCTAGCTACCACTAGATACATATGAAAGAGGAAGACATTCCCAAGACTATGTTTCACACTCATGAGGGCCACTATGAGTTCTTGGTCATGGACTTTGGTCTTTGTAATCCCCCCTCAATTTTTCAAAGTCTCATGAATAATTTATTTCATCCTTTCATCTCTAACTTTTTGTTAGTCTTCTTTGATGATACGCTCATCTATAGTAAAAATTGGAAAACCCATCTCACCCATGTGGATTAAGTTCTCCATCTCCTCTCCTAGCACAAACATTTCCTCAAACAGTCTAAATGTTCTTTTGGCATCTCTAAATTTGAGTACCTGGGTCTTATTTTTGGCAAGGATGGTGTATAGGTGGATCCTAAGAAAATTTAAGTTATGCAAAATTGGCCTCGCCCTAAAAGTCTTAAAATCTTGTGTGGTTTCCCGTGCTTAACGAGATATTATCACAATTTTGTTCAAAATTATGGAAATATTGTGGCTCCTCTAACAACTCTTCTTAAAAATAATGTTTTTTGTTGGACTGCATCCACTAACTAGTCCTTCCAAGCCTTGAAAGAAGGTGATCGAGGTGGATCTCGATGGCCAACCACCTTTTCCACTGAATCAACATTTTGATCCTATGGTTTTGATAAACCATGATATTCACCCTTTTTATGGGGAATGGAATGTAATACCATGTTCATTTGTTAATTATAGACATCATGTAACAATCTTATGTACATGCCTACAACATAGTGTTAATGCACCAGATGCCATTAGAACTCCACGGTTAAGCATGCTTGAACTAGAGTAGTACTGGGATGGGTGACCGCTCGCGAAGTCCTAATATTTTACATGCCTATGGAATTTTATAAACTTAGATTAATTTATCCCATATGCATCATGGGAATTGTTCTCGTCTCACTGTCTCATATATAATTGAGGTGAAGGAGGCCCTTTAAGCATGCAATGGAGTGTGATGTAAAGCTTGTTACAAATGAAGGATAGCCAACATCTATTTCTCTTCATAGATAAGCTACCCCATTATGCTAGTTTGTATTTACATTGTTTTTCTATCTGATTCAATAATAGAAGTTGGGTTTCACTATATTTATGTGTTCTTTTATATATGTTTTATTTTCTCTTGTTTCGTTCTCAACATAATCTAGATTAGTGGTATCAAAGAAATCTGCTCCTTTTCATTTCTCAGTGCATGTCCCCGATGGTCAGGGTATAGAGATTTGGGTCTTGAGCTAGTTTCTCTTAAGGGAAATTTCTCTCACCAACCCAAGAGACCTCCCATGGTGGAAGAAAAGAGAGATGACAGAGTACGAGATCCATTCAAGATGTTTCTCATGGAATCCCTCACATGACATAGGAATGGAATGATGGAAAACTTTCCTTAGATTCTACAATGACTACCGATGGTGACTAAGGCATATTCAACAAGAATCCATTTCAGAGGTGCAACACCCTTCAATATACAAGTAAATTTTTATATCCCCTATGCAGATGCTCTAGAAAAATGGTTGAATTTTCTAGAAGGTTATTACTCTGTCCAAAAAATTTCCGAAAGTAAAAAGATCAACTTCACACTCCTTAAATCCTAAAAACTCTATTACCATTGGAATGCCATGTTTAGCATTATAAATGGATTTTAACTTCTAGATGTTAATATTTTTTAAACAACTTGGGAAATCTAAATTTTTGACATAGATTGGTTCTTTTAGGCGTAAATTATGGTAGACACATGATCACTAGGGTCCAACATATCTTCTATAATGTGGTAGATAGCTATGGAAAGGAACACTAGCTTGAGGTTGTTCTACATTGTTACTATATGCAAAAGTAATTTCGTAGAGGGGAGAGCCTATTGTGAGTGATTCCTAGGATCACTTGGAGTATATGTTAAATTGAATCAAAGAAAATCACTCATCTAAACAAACATATGAGTATAACAAGGCATGCAATAACTTAGGATTTTTTGAATAGGTTGACCCACATATGTGTCTCTATCCATTACTACAATAAGGACTACGAAAAAGGTAGCCACTACTTCCATGGTGGCGATATCAAGAGAAACTCAAGGAAAAAATGGTAAACTAGTTGTTGGAGCTTTCCAAACAAAGCATATTGATAAAGTAGAAAGTATCTTACATTTGGAAAACCAACAATAGAGATCGAAAGCTATGAAACAATGAGACATAGAAAATAAAATGAAGAAACCCTTAGAATATATTGTTTTTTTTTTCACTTTCACAAAGGATTTCTTACATTTTTACAATGGGTCGAGTTTAAATTAATTTTCAAACAAAAGCTAATAAATCAATATGGCTACAACCTGAAGGTTGAAATAATCCAACTATTTTAACCAACTCTTAAATAATTCCATGAGGAATGTGTTTTCAATATGGAGTGCACCTTCTTGGGGGGATGGGATGAGTTGGAGAGCTCCTATTCCATATAAATTCCTCCAATTTTAGATCAATATAATCCATTTTTTCCTCCTAGTTTATAAAAAGGATCTAGCGAAAGGAAAAAGATTGGACAAAAAATATTTCCATGTTGAGGTGGAATTGTAAGGAGAGTGGTATTGCCTAATGATGAATGACCATTGTTCATATATACCCATGTTGGAACCAAATATATGAATCTTTCCCATGGAAATAGACCATTTTAACAAAAAATATTTTCTATATGTGTTTCAAAAGTTATTACAGGTACATGAGTGTGAACCTATGATCCAGATTATTTTGAGAACGAAATGAAGGAGGAAATATAATAAGTAAATACACAGAAATGTAACAAAGATACAAGAATATAACACATATATAGAAGAGATATAACAATAAACACATAGATACAATAATACACAATTTCTATTAATGAATGAAATTTACATAAGTGTAAATTACAGAGTGAATGAACTCGCTAGAATGGTGGCAACTTATCTCTGAGAATATATGTTATGGATATGCTCGTTCAAATAACATGATGATTACAATGAATCTCTAAAGGAATTTTTAACATAATGAAAATCCAAAACCATGACCCTGTAACATGAAAGGCCAAAAGGTTTGCAGGCCCCCACAGGGGTAGTTGATAAGTCAACTTCTTGAGGGCGTACATTTTACATATAATCTTCGTTTGGGGCATTTTATGCCTCATCGAAAAGGTCTATTAGAGAAGTGAAACTTTTTTAATGGATCATGGAATGTCATTGAGAACCCCTAGCCCCCCAAAAGTCTAAAAAAACATTGTTTCGAGCCTCAAAACGACCTGAGTTTTTTGAGACTCGAAAAATTGTAAAAAAACTACCAAAATGGAAAATTGTTCTTTGAGCCCTATGGAATAGGTGGGTGGCCACCGATATCCATATGGATCAACCTCATTTTGTTTGACCATACAAACTTCAATGGTCCTTTCTTTAAAATTTTGTATACTATAATGGTGAGTCATAGGTGGGAATGATTTCTAAAAGATGTGATTATTCTCATAGTGTTGTTATGCTATGGAAACCGCCTTTTATGCCTTGGTGATAAGTGTTGATAAGAGAGCTGGAGGGATGTGCATCATGGGTGTGGGGTGAATATTGGAGAACCTCGTAGCATTAGAGCCTTGTTGGGTATTCCTATGAGGGTATACACGGATGGATTTGGAAAATGAGAAGGGTCGTAGAGTGGAGGCACAAAACAAGAAGAGGTTCAGGTTAGGTAAGGTAATCATTAAAGGAGAGAGATTGATAATTTAAAGGACGATATCTTAGTCAAGGGGTGTACCCAAGTGGGTGGTTGTTTTTCGTTGGGTACACCAATGAGGTAGAACATAAAGAGTTTCAGTAGTGCAAGAAGGTTGTGAAGGGGTGGCATGACACATTAGTACCAAAGGGTTCAGGGAGGTATAGAATTGAGGAGAGGATTTGACAAGTGGGACATTTTGGTTATGAGTGGAGGCTTGTTACTTAATCACCTAATAGTCTATAGAGGAATGGTAAGAGGTCTTTTAATGGTGACACCACTTATTAGTTGGGAAAGGTGTTGGAGATGGAGAAGGCGCATAATAAGATTAAGGGGTTGTAGGAGTTAATTATTGTTCTACAATTATAGCAAGTATAATAGATTTATTGAGTGCAGGGCTCTCATTTATGGCAACTTCATGTTGAAAAATAGCTAATAACCCAAAAATGAATTTATGGATGAGTACATTTTCTGCAGTGGTGATGGGGAACTAAATTCAAAGTTTGGTTAAAATATCAATAGAATGTTGACAAGTTTGACCTAAAGTTTGGCATAGTTGCCACCATTGGCACATAAAATCGTGGGGTAAAAACACATTCAAAGGGCATAGTAAAAGGCATCACATGTTTTAATGCACTCAAAAGTGGAACTAGTATAGTGTAGTACCTCAAGTTAAGAGTGGGATTTCCACCATGTTAAGGCCATGTCATCAAAATGGTATTATTAGTCAAAACATTTCACTTATCATTTTATTATTTGTATAATATTTCTTAAATTTTATAAATTTTATTATATGAATTTTTTATATTTTTAGAAAATAAAATATATTTTTAATTTTTTAAAAATTGAAATAAAAAACTACATATTTTTAATTTTTAAAGAGTGACTATACTGATTCGATTTTGTTGTTATTATTCTGATAATTAAGTTTTAATATTTTAAATCACATATTAATTGTGTTATTTTAATTGAGTAATTAATATAAAAGAATAAGATAAATAAATTGGAAGCCTTTTTTAAGATTGTGGTAGCATGAAGAATTAGAAAATTTAAAAAAAAATTATCAAATTTATTTAAAAAAATTAAAAGTGTTTCTTTATTTTGACTAGTGTAAAGAAGAAAATCAGCATTTTAAAAATAAGAATAAATTCTTACTAGCTCTATAGTGAAGTATGATATTGGACAATTCTTAAAATGTTATGGGTTGAAAGCATGTGTTATCTTTGTGACACTAAAAGGGTTGAAAATGAAAAACATTCTCTTAGAGTATTTTTAAATCACAATTTCAAATATTTGTTACACAACATCCTTCCTAACCTTTTAACCCATCAAAAGTGTAGATAGCTTCCCTTATCTTTCTAAATAATATTTTTTTTAAAGAAATCCATGTAATTCCTTACCTTACCTAAAGTCATATTTGTGACATTAAGATGGTTAAAGACTAAAAACATTTTTTCTTAAAGTATCTTTAAATAACAATTTCAAAATATTGGTTAGAACACAAACCTTCC
>ML783184.1:467920-510986 GCA_009831015.1 Picea engelmannii
TTAAAAACTCTCCATACCAATAAGTTTTTTCAACCATCATATTTTGTGTTTTTTATAGATATAGTAGAGGATATGAAATTCCCATAACACAACATTTAAGATATAGTAAAGGATATGAAATGCCCACAATACAATATTTAAGTATTTTTTTGGGTTAGATTAGAGAGGTATTGGTTATATTAGTTATTTAGAAATAGCCACCACGTGTTGGTGACTCCATACCAGGTAGCTAAATTAGCGAATTTATACACATTTAGATTAATATCGACGATTATCATAAGCATAGATCGAGGGCTTGGATTCTTTCTTCTAGACAATTCTCCTCACTCTAGTCAAGGTTATTTATTACATCTTATCTTTAACAACCACTTTGATTGAATTATCTCTTACTTACTCACATAGGTCATCAAGTCTGGTTTACTTGCTCAATAGGTCATCATGCCACATGCATTAGTTATGTATTATAACACTCCCCCTTAATGAATACATGTTTAATCTTTATCTAATGAGGTATTTATGGGAGTCATGTCATGATATTTTGCCATCTTCATATGGTTGGGCTTCCTTGGTATTTTGTGGCTTCATATGGTTGGGCGTCCTTGGTATTTTGTGGCTTACTCCTAACCATAACAATTCTCAAGTTGTTTCAGATGATGACTAATAGTCACAGCAAGTGATTTCTAGCTAACTGCAAAATTTTCTTACAAGTGGTTATGACTAACCAAGAACCTCACACATAGATGGTTTCAGTTGACCACGAACCTTGTACACAAGTGGTTTCAACTAACCATGAACCTTGCACATATATGGTTTTTGCTGACCACAAACCATTATGATGGGGAAATTGATTTATAATGCACACTCTCTTGGGATTTCTCTGCTATGAGCATCATCGCCAAAATTTATGCTTATTCTTTTGTACCTTCATAAAACTGATCACTTCTCAAACTATATACTTCTTCCTTTATACCTACAAAATAATGATCATTGATGTACATATAAAAATAAATCAATCTATCGAGATACATGGGTGTCATCTATTCTATACTCACTAGTTATTTGAGAATCATGCACTGCATACAACACTTATGAATCATTTCAATCATGCACATTGTACAACACTTATGAAATCATGCACCTTGTACAACCAATCATGCACCTTGTACAACCAATCATGCACCTCATACAACACTTGCGCATCATTTCAACATTTTATCTCAGGTACAACAAACATTCTACATGCTTTACCAAATTCCCTACAAATTACAAGCTCAATACATAAACCCATTTATATTTCATCACCAATCATACCTCTTCATCAGATGTTTTCTTCAGGGAATGATTTCTCAGTGGCCTCAAGGATGAAATTTTCATCGAATTCTTAATGTCTCACCCTCAAAATTGGTTGGAAGCTACTCAACGAGCCAAGGAATCCCAACAGATTGTCTCCTCCCAGAACCACAAACCCTCTTTTATTTCTCACATTCAAACTACCAATCCTACCACTCCTATCAAGATCCATAAACTAACTTGGGAAGAAATGGTTGAATTCCAAATCAAGGGTCTTTTCTATAATTGTGATGATTATTTTTATTTTTTTCGAGGGACAAGTCTAAAGAACATAAACTTTTTAAGGCCATTTCGGAGGATTGTTTTGATGAAGATATTGAGGCTTCACTTGAGGAAACACTACCACAATAATTTGTTCTTACCTCACCCTCTTACCCTCCCAAAGTCGAACCACTGATTTCTCTTAATCCTATCACTGGATTTTCTACTCCCAAAACCCTCAAATTCATTGGTTACATTAAGAACAGGAAATTCATCATCTTAGTTGACAGTGGAAACACTCAAAATTTCATTCATCAACACCTTTCCCAATAAATCAATTATTATATCCATGTTTTCAACAATTTTCAAATCATGAGTGATAATGGTGGTTAGATTAAATGTGGGGGGTGTTGCAAAAATGTACACCTACAAATTGGTCAGTATAAATTGAAATCTCACATGTTTTCTATTAACATGGGTGGTTGTGACATTGTGCTTGGTGTTAAATGGATACACACTCTAGGTCCCATAACCATAGATTTTAAGGATTTGACTATGCAATTCCAACAGAAAGGACAAGAGTATAAATTCCAAGGCATTACCGCATGCTCTCTTGATATAATCATCTCTCACTGCATGGAAACGTTATTAAAAAAATGTTATGATGGAATAATTTCCCAACTCCATTCCATTAAGGTAGTTGAGACTCCCTTTGTGCACCCCAACCTTCAATCTATCCTTTCCCAACATCACATTTTTTTTCAAACTCTCTAGGGTCTTCTCCCCTCATGCATCGACCATGACCATTACATTCCTTTAATTTTGAGGATTATTCTTCCCAATGTGCACCCTTATCACCATCCATTTTCTCAAAAAAATGAAATTGAGAAAATTGTCCAAGAATTTCTAGAAGTTGATGTTATCCATGTACCATCCCCTATTCTTTTCTTGTCACCATGGTCCTCAAGAAGGAAGGCACCTGGTGCATGTGTATTAATTCTCATGGACTCAACAAACTTACCATCAAGGATAAATTTCCCATTCATGTCATAGATGACCTTTTGGATGAACTCAGTGGGGCTCAATACTTTTCCAAACTTGACCTCCATTCTAGCTACCACCAGATACGTATGAAAGAGGGAGAAATTATCAAGGATGTATTTCTCACTCATAAGGGTCACTATGAGTTCTTGGTCATTCCCTTTGGTCTCTGTAATTCCCCCTAAACTTTCAAAGTATCATGAATCATATCTTTTGTCCTTTACTCTGTGACTTTGTGTTAATCTTCTTTGATGATTTTCCCATCTATACTAAAACTTGGCAAGCCCATCTCACCCATGTGGATCAAGTTCTCAATCTCCTCTCCAAGAACAAATGTTTTCTTAAATAATCTAAATGTTCTTTTGGCATCTCTGAAGTTGAGTACCTAGGTCATATTGTTGGTAAGGATAGTGTATGGATGGATCCTAAGAAAATTGAAGCTATGCAAAATTGGCCTCGCCCTAAAAATATTAAAAGTTTATATGGTTTTGTGGGTTTAACAGGATATTATCAGATGTTTATCCAGAATTATGGAAAAATGGCGACTCCTCTAACAACTCTCCTTAAAAATAATTCCTTCAATTGTATTCGAGTCGTCGACCAGTCCTTCCAAGCCTTGAATGAATCTATGTGCACTACTCCTATACTGGCCATACTTGACTTCACAAAGACCTTTTTTCTAGAATATGATGCATTAGGGAGAGGAATCAAGGAGGTCCTTATGCAAGATGGATTACCTTTGGCTTTGACTAGCAAACAATTGTCAGAGCCACATTTGGGCCAATAGGTAAATGAAAAGGAAACATTGGTTATTTTGCATCTAATGCATCTCTGGAGCCCTTATCTATTGGGACATTGATTCCAAATTAAAATGGATCATCAAAACCTCGAGTACTTCCTAGAACAATAGATTTCATCCCTAGAGAAACAAAAATGGTTAACTAAGCTGTTTAGATATGATTATGTGATCATTTACATGAAGGGAAAATAAAATGTGGTGTCTAATGCTCTTTTAAAGAAATATGAAGAAGAAGGGTCCCTATGTTCCCTCTCATTAGTTTTCATTGATTGGCTTCAGGATGTTTGTTAGGAATGGTTAGAAGACCCTAAAATTTCTAGCCTAATCCAGTAACTACAACAAGATCTCCAATATTTTCTCAGATACTCTTGGTATTGTAACATACCCCATATCTACTACTAAAATTTATTTTTCTTTTGTTGAATAGTTTTAAGCTTAGAAGAAATAAGGATATATTCTTCGTTGACTCTTCCTTAATGTAGATATGCTCTAAAAGGTAAGCTACATAAAAAAAAATTTGACACTTATCATTGTCCTTTTAGTTCCATTAAGACTATTACCACCTGTTAACTTGGCCATGAGGACAATAAGAGTTTCATTTCAATATTATAATATAGAATTCAATTCTTACACCCTTTTCTTTTAAAGAAATGACATTCACACGCTACTAACTATTTAATAGATTTTCTTGTAAATAATTGTGGAGTTTCCCTTACTCTTTCACAGAGTTTCTCTACTCTATATACATACATATATTGTTTCTTTTCATAATTCTTATCATCAAGGAGCGCTCAAGATACATCCTTTTTCCTATACATTTGAATCGCTAAGGTAAGACATTAAATCCATCAAACCTTTGTCAATGGACTTGGGTCATGAACCTTAACAGAAAACCATTAGTCATTGGAGGAACATAACCCCATAACTATCAACCCATGACGTTGATGTGAGAGATGTATGGTTAGGGGTCTTAATATACACTTACTCTTTGTTTAGAGAGTCAAAGGTATTGGCAACGTGGACCAACCATCTTCTTCCACTTTCCACCATTCACATGGACAAAGTACGAACACACACAATATTATAGGGTGGTACAGGGCGATGGACTTGAGATCGCCCTTCTCCTTGAGAATAGAACCAACATTTCCTTATCACCCTATCTTCATTGTATTCCCTTCACTTATTTTCTCTATTCTGCCCACTGGCGATTTCCAATTCCTGGAGCGACTGGTAATAATACCTACATATCACGATAAATCCAAATTGTTTAAGGAAAAGGAAAATTCCACATAACACTTACTTGTAGTATGTAACTTTACACCTTCTCATATTTTCTTTTTCTCCTGAATTCATTCTATGCAATAGAAGGTATGTCTATTAAGATAGCTCATTTTATCTTTTTGGTATTTCTCCATTAGCCTTAAGAGTATTTATTATGGGAGATTCCCTTAAATATGTATATGTATTGACTATCTATGGTTCAAAATAAGTTTTAATGGATTCACTGGGTATTACATCTACCTTATTTACAAAATTTGCCTGATTTAGAGGATTCAAAATAAAATTGATTTGTTTGAAGAGGGTCTTTCAACTATGTATTTACTCATAGTGTAGAGAGGGATTTTGTTTTGTATTAGTTTTAGTTTTAAATATGAACATCAGTCTCCAATCATCTCATATTATTGTAACATCACTTATTTAAAGGTCTCTATGCCTCTTCCTTTCAAACCTTGAGATTGAGTTTATGCTCATAGTATTAAATTACCTGAATGGCAAGTCAGCTCGAGAATCTCTTTCTTCCATTGTGTTTCATGCTTTTCGTTCTGATTTTATTTTTTTATATAACCATATATTAGGTATTCCATATTCGGGGAATAAGAAAACTATAGAAATATAGAGGGATTTTGAGGTTAAACATTATTAAAGAAAAAATTGTTTATAATGAACATTTATGTATCATCCATGCTTCTTCACTTAACTTATTTTACAACACAAGTCTATTCTATTCAATGGTTGGGAATAAAAATGTCCTCAAGGATGTCTCTCTATTGAATTGTTGTGGGGGAACCCATCATTTGGTGTTAAATCCCCCTTTTGTTTCTCACCTCAAGTATTATATGGAGAAAAATAAACGTCGACCATAGTTTCGTACTCAACCAAAAATTAGAGATAATTTTTTATTTTCCTATTTTCATTCATAAATTTTTTATATTTATTAAGTCTCTATTTCCTCATTAGAAAAAATCCCCTAAAATATTCTTTATTTATTTTGTAGGTGTGATATTTCCATTGCAGTTGAGCAAGGAGATATTTTCACTTCGAAAGGTATTCGTGTTTCATCTTGGGAATCCCTTTTCTTAGCTCATAATTCTGAGCCTTTGGAATTTGATTATGTAGAGAAAATTCATTCCTGGACTAGATTTCAACATCAACACTCTAATAAACTTCCTATGTATAAGAGTCCTAACATGGGTTATATCTATTTGTTTACTGTAATTTTTAACTCATAAAACTGGAACATAATACAATATTTCTATGTTCTATGACAATTGTTGCCTATCTACGACAAGTCGAAATAGTATGCATATTCTTTTTGTGATAATTTTTCCCTTTAATACAAGAATTCATACTTTGTTCTAATGAGGGAGACATTCAATGAAAAAGAAAGATAATTTGTACTATAGTCAGAGAAGAATTTACATTGTGTTCTATGTAAATTCCTTCATATCATTCTAGTATAATTTCAATACAAAAATGGAGACATGAATCCGTAACGATTTCGTACAAGAAAAATACATCTATAATTTTTTTAATATCATGGGAATATGTATATTACAACCAATATATAAAATTTACATCGCTTTTACGGGTTTTGTATCCTTCTTATCTAGATATTCCATGACTATAGCATTTAGTATTCACACCATTTTGATCTGATAATTTCAAAAACCTAATAAATTCATAAGATTATACAAAATGAGTCTCTTATTATAATTTTCTAGTTATAAAATCCACAATTTGTTGCTACCTGAAATTTTAAAGAGATTCATTTAACTCGGATATAATGCATACATCTATATAAAACTAATTCTGTAGCATGCATTTGATTATGTAGCTACATGCAATTTTGTAGCTACGAGTGAACCAATATGTATACCCAACATATACATTAAAATATCTCTAGTTTTGTAGTTGTATACTAATCAATAAATCATTCATAACATTGAATCATATCTTTATATATATCAAAACGTCATCGTTGCATGAAAATCTATAATCTACATAAAGATAACTGGTTAAAGATATTTCCTCAAATTTTGTAGCTACATTCTATTGCAATAATACTACAAGAATGCAGAGTAAATAAATATACATATATGTAAACCTTGATGCTGGGAAAACAAATGGAACAATCACGTTCCACCCAACCATAGATCCATAAAATCCACAATTACTTGTCTTTATCACCCCCTAGCTTAACCATGACTCCATAAGGGAAAACTGAGCATCACTCCTTAGTCATTGTCTCTCTAAACAGTTCAAAAAGTCATTTTCCTAACACCATAGGTGCTCATATCAACAAACAGTTATTTTCCCCAACATCCTAAGCATTGTCATGGCTCCCAAATATGTTGTACATATAATTTTTCCATTTCCTTGGACTTTCCATTCCTTTCCCTGCTTGGGAAATTCACATATTTACCAATCCCTGATTTTTAGAGGCTTTCAGTGACATAACTCAACTTCTGACACTTATAAAAATCATCTTCGAGTTAACTCAAACATGTTCCACACTCATGGAGTCATAGTCAACTATTTTTACCTTGGTTGTTCCATCTATTTTCCATCATTTAATTTATTAAAATATTTGTCTCATACATGTTTCCATCAAAAGAGTACGGTTGGCAAGTCAAACTTTTGTCCAACAATCATAAAAATAATAATTACATACTTACACAAATTAAAATTTGAATTTTCATAAATGGAAATTTATTTTTAGAACAACAACTTTAAAATAAATTGTTTTGAATATTTGAGGATGTCACATCCTCCCTCCCTTAGGTATAACACTATTCTCAATGTTCAAACAATCTCTTGGAATAGAGTTGGATAAGTTTTCAATATTTCTTCTTCCAACTCCCATGTAGCCTCATCAGGACTAAAGTGTTTCCATTTCACTTTTACCTAGGCGATGGCTCTGTTCCAAAGTATTGTTTCTTTACTGTCTGAAATGCATAGAGGTTCTACTTGGAAATCACCTTCTAGTTCCACCTGCACTATGTTTCATTGAATTATGTGAGTAGGATCATGAACATATCTTTTTAATAATGAAACATGAAAAAAATTATGAACTTTAAATTTGCGGGGAGTGCTAGTTGGTATGTCACTGGTCCGATTCGAGTTAAGACTTCGAATGGACCACAAAACTTGGCCCCAAATTGGAACAACTTCCTAGTTTCAGGGAGATCCTCCTTGTTTTAACTTTGAGATATACATGCTCTCCAATTTTGAATTCATGGTGTCTCCTTTTCAGATATGCATAGCGTTTATGTCGATCTTGTGCCTCTTTCAAATTCTTTTGTACCCTTTTGACCATATTTTCCATTTCTTGGAGCATTTCTGGTCCAACCATAATCCTAGAAACTGGATTATCCCAACTGATCAGGGTTGTACATTTCCTTACGTATAAAACTTTGAAGGGACTCATCTTAGTTGATTCTTGATATCCATTATTGTATGCGAATTCAACTAAGTGTAGATACTCTTACCACTTAGTTGTTTTTCTTCTTACATACATTCGTAACATATCTTCGATAATTTGATTCATACGTTTTGGTTTCCCATTCGTCTATGGATGGTAACTTCTGTTGAAATTCATATTAGTACCCAAACCTGCAAACAATTCCTTCAAAAAATTGGATGTAAATTTAACGTCTCTATCTGAAATCACCATCTTAGGAGTCCCATGCAGTCGAAATATTTCTTTCATAAAAAATTCAGTGATATTAATCACTTTGTAAGTAGATTTCATAGGTAAAAAATGTGCATACTTACTTAGCTTATCAATCACTACGATAATTGAATCGTTTTGTCTTTGAGTCTTAGGAAAACTTGCAATGAAGTCCATTGAAATAATTTCCCATTTCCATTCTGGTATAGACAGAGGTTGTAAAAGATCTGTCGGATGTTGATGCTCAGCCTTTACCTATTGAAAATATAAACATACAAGTATTTATTTGTTTCATATTTCATATTGGGCCGGTAATACTATTTTCTTAGTTGTTATCATTTTTTGATATCTTGGATGACCAGAATATGGATTTTTGTGCAACTCATTAAGAATCATCATCTTAAATTTAGTATCATTAGGTACATATAACATATTTTTGAACACTAACAATCCATTTTTATCTATACTAAGATCTGTACTATGTATATTTCCCTCATTTTTCAGCAATTGATTTGTTGTTTTGATGTATTTTACATCATTTCTACTTGCAGATTTAATCCTTTTCTCAATATCATTTTCTGCTTTGTTGATAATTACTTCATATAACTCAGTAGTTCTCCGACTTACTGCATCTGCAATTTTATTTTCTCTTCCTTTGATGTGTCGTACTTCAAAATCAAACTCTCTTAGAAAGGAAAACCACCTCTCCTGTCTTTCATTGAAGTCATGTTGACTGAACAAGTGTTTTACACCATTGTTATCTGTTAGTAATAGAAATTTCCTTTCCATTAAATAATGGCGCCACATTTTCAATGCATAAATTACAACTGCTAACTCTAGATTGCGTGTTACATAGTTTCTTTCATGTTCCTTTAATTTGCATGATTCATAACAAATGACATGTCCATGTGGGTTAGTACTCCTCCTAATCCTTCTTTACTTGCATCCACACAAACTGTAAAGTATTTATATGGGTCTACGACTTTAAGTATTGGTGTTGTAGTTAATAGTCCTTTCGATTTATCAAAATTGTCTTGACATTTTTTAGACCAATTAAATTTCGTCCCCTTTTTTGCAGTGATGTAATAGGATAGGCGATTTTGGAAAACCCTTCGATAAACCTCTGGTAATAACCGACAATCCCCATGAATAATATTATGTATGCCACATATTTAAGAATAGGACATTCCATAATGGCTCTAATATTTTTTGGGTCTAATGCAATACCGTCTTCCGATATTACATGTCCTAAATATTGTACCTTCCTTTGGTAAAAAATGCATTTATCGAACTTATAATATAGTTTATGTTCTCTTAGAGTCTGTAACACTATTTTCAAATGATGTTCATGTTCTTCTTCTGTTTTTGAATATATTAGTATATCATCAATAAATATCAGTACAAATTTATCCAAATACTCATTGAATATAATGCTCATCAAGCACACAAAAGTTCTTGGAGTATCAATAAGTCCAAATAGAATCACTACAAATTCATAACGTCCATAATGTTTTCTAAATGTATTGTTTTTACGTCTTCGTCCTTTATCTTGTTCTGATGGTAACCAGATCTCAAGTCTAGCTTAGAGAATGTTTTTTCTCCTCCAACCTGGTCAAAGAGATCATTGATACTAGGTAAAAGGTATATTTTTTTTAATTGTCATTTTATTCAATTGACGATAATCAATACATAATATTAATGTTACATCTTTATTTTTAACAAATAAAACTGGTGCTCCCCATGGTGAAACACTTGGTTTGATGTATTCTTTATCTAAGAGTTCCTGTAATTGAGTTTTCAATTTTTTTAGCTCAAGAATACTCATTCTATAATGTTCCTTTGATATTGGGGTAGATCCATGTAGTAGATCAGCAGAGAAACATATTTCTCTCCTTGGAGGTAGTTCTCGTATATCTTCTACAAATACATCCTTAAATCCCTGAAGAACTGCAAATTCTTCCAAACTTGGTTTTCTTTCTCTTTCCAAAAGATTAGTTACTTTAATAACACACACTTTGAAACCCTTACTAATACATTTCTTGAGTTGCATTGCTGATATTTGTCTAACAGAAACTGGTTTTCTGATTCCTTGTATTGATCTTGTTGTATTATTTTCATCCTTGTACACAATTGACTTTTCATAGCAGTTTAGTATCACTTTATGCCTTTCTAACCATCTCATTCCAATAATTATGTCATACGACCCTAAATGTAACATGTTCTTATTTAACTTTCTATTATGTCCACTTGTAGTTATCTCACAATAAGAAACAAATTATGCTACCTTTCTTTTTGTTCCTATTCTTAACTATACTAACCACAATTTAACATGTCTTACCTTGTTTAGTTTGTTCGAATCTACTAAATTTGGGGTAATATAGCTTAATATAGCTCGTACGTCAATTGGTATACATACATTAATCTTGTGAATTTTACCTTCAACTTCCACAATAGTGGATTGATGATGTGCTTGTCTTCCATCCAAAGTTCCACTGATTTTATGGATGTTTTTGCCAATATGTCCAACTTTTAAAGCTTCTTGTAGATTGTGGATTGAAGTTTTAATTGATGGGTTAAGGCATGTAGAGTTTCTCCATGGATGGGTTTCTCCACACTCCCAACATTTCAACGGTTCTCTCAGAGTGTCCACTATCTTCTTGAATCCCAAATTAAATGGTTTATTTCCCCCCTGAGATTGTTGTGTGCTAGAGGAATAATGATTCCTTTGGAATCCTTTAGAGATTTTATGGTAAGGGGTTGGTTTTAAATCTTTCTTCCATCGATTCAATTTATCCTGCTTCTTATCTTTTCATGCCTTAGGATTTTTAGATCTTTGTTTATATTGTTCATAACACATTTTGGCCTTTCTAAATACCTCATTCAAAGATTTAGGATTATCAAATTCAATTTTGTCTTTATAAGACTGTGGTAGACAACTCAATAACCTTTGACTATTTACTTTATCTGCTTTGATATAAGGCACAAATCTCAGCAGTTCTAGAAATTTATTAATTAGATCATCCATAGACATTTTCCTAGTTGCAATTCATAAAATTATTTACTTTTCTTACGTAATAACTTTCTGATAGGTATTGTTACTTGAAATGATTTTTGAATTCTAACCACTCCATATTTTTTTCTTTCAATCCTTTAGCTCACTTCAGGTCTTTCCAGCAGATACTATCATTCCCTTTTAAATTATAAATGGCCATTCTAACCTTCATATTACTAAAATAATTATAAATCTAAAAGTATTTCTTTATGTCTAGAAAATAGGCTTCATCTTCTTCACTATTATTTGATTCTCCGTCAAAAGTGAGGATTTATCTTTTTGAATTCACCTTCCAAGTGATCCAATTGTTTTCTCTTCTTTCCTATAGACTCTTTGTTTTTTGTCATGCATGTGTCCTTATAAGAGTTGTTTTCTCTTTCTGTTTCATGACTAGAATTCTTTGAGGACTTTTTACTGACCTCATCTTCCATGTCATTATTCCTTAGACTCTTCTTTATTTCTATACTATGTAACAACATTTCATTAATTTCCTATTGGTCTTCCTGAGCTTTCTTTAACTTTTCATTATCAGCTTTAAACACCTAGAATTGCGCAATAAGATTCCTCATCATTTCCAACACTTAGGTGGTTGAACTTCTTTCACTATGATGTTCTAGGTTTCTAGGAATCTCTTGATTGTTGTTCCTCTCAAATCTATCTCCTTCTCCATTATGCACAGACATTTTTACCAAAGACAATTTGGACACAGTCTGTTTGTAACAGTAAATATTATTTGTTATTATTTTCCCTTAACAAAAATAACTTCTTGGTGTTTCTCTTAGGCATAAGTCTTGCAACCAAGAAATATGATACCACATGTGATATACCCCATATTTACTACTAAAAAAAAAAAATTTCGTAGAATAGTTTTAAGCTTAGAAGAAATAAGGATATATTCTTCACCAACTCTTCCTTAATTTAAATATGCTCTAAAAGGTAAGATACATAATTAAATATTGTTTGACACTTATCATTGTCCTTTTTGTTCCATTAAGACTATTACCACTTGTTAACTTGGCCATGAGGACAATAGGATTTCCATTTCAAGATTATAAGATGGAATTCAACTCTTACACCCTTGTCTTTTAAGGGAAGGACATTCACATGCTACTAACTATTTAATATATTTTCTTTTCAAGCATCATGCAGTTTCCCTTACTCTTTCATAGAGTTTCTCTACTCTATATAAATACATATATTGTTTCTTGTCAAAATTCTTATCACCAAGGAGATCTCAAGATACATCATTTTTTCTATACAATTGAATCTCTAAGGTAAGACATTAAATCCATTGAACCTCTGTCAATGGAATTGGGTCATGAACCTTAATCGAAAACTATACATGCAAGGGTATCACAATTAAAAATTTAAAGGGGGTTAATACTAAAAGGAGGCACATAGCCCCATAACTAGGAACCCATGTTGTTGATGTGATAGATGTCTGGTTAGGGGTCTTAATATACACTTACTCTTTGCTAAAATAGTTAGAGGTACTAGGAATGTGGACCAACCATATTCATCCACTTCCCACCATTCACATGAAAAAAGTACGAACCCACACAATATTGCAGGGGGGTACAGGGTGATGGGCTCGAGATCATCCTTCCCCTTGAGAACAGAACCAATGGTTCCTTCTCACCCTATATTCGTTGTATTCACTTCAGTTATTTTCTCTATTCTTCCCATTGGCAATTTCCAATTCCCATAGTGACTGGAAATACTACCTACAAATCACGATAAATCAACACTGTTTAAGGAAAAGGAAAATTCTAGGTAAACACTTACTTGTAGTTTGTAACTTTAAACCTGCTCATATTGTCTTCTTCTCCATAATTCATTTTGTAAAATAGAAGGTCTGTCTATTAATATAACTCATTTTTTTTTTCTGGAATTACTCCATTAGACTTAAGAGTATTTATTATGGTAGTTTTCCCTTAAGTCTGTATATGTCTTGACTATCTACGGCTCGAAATAAGTTGTGCTAGCTTCACTGGGTATTACATCTACCCTGTTTACAAAATGTGCTTGATTCAGAGGATTCAAAGTAAGATTTATTTGTTTGAAGAGGGTCCATCAACTATCTATTTACTCATATTGTAGAGAGGGATTATGTTTTGTGTTAGTTTTAGTTTTAAATATGAACATGAGTCTCTAATCATCTAATATTACTGTAACATCATTTATTTAAAGGTATCTACACCTCTTCCTTTAAAATATCGATGATTGAGTTTATTCTCATAGTAATAAACTACTTGAATGGTCATTCAACTTGATAATCTCTTCCTTCCATTGTGTTTTAGGCTTTCCCTTCCGATTTTATTCTTATATATAACCATATATTAGGTATGTCATATTCAGGGAATAAGAACACTAGAGAAAAATAGATGGATTTTGAGGTTAAACGTTATTAAAGAAAACTTTGTTTATAATAAACATTTATATATCATTCATGTAATATCAAAAAATATTAAATATTAAATTCTAAGTGAACTTGGAAATAAATTTCCATTTTTGGAAAATTTGGATTTGGAAATTATTTTCCATTTATGGAAAATCTGAATTTGGGATTTTTATTGTTGTAATTAATTATTTGATGATTGTTGGGCAAATATTTGACTTTCCCAACTAACCTCTTTTATTTTGACACATGTGCAAGACAAACTTTTAATAATTTAAATGTTGGAAGACAAATGGAACAACTAGCTTAAAAATAGTTGACTATGACTCCATGGGTGGGGAACAAGTTTGAGTTACCTTAAGGATAATTTTTACAAGTGGAAAATATGGAATTTGACCACTAGCAACCCCTAAAAATAATGGATTTCTAAAGTTGTGAATTTCCCAAGGAGGGAAGGAATGAGCTGGGCACAAGGATGCATATTTAACAACATATGGAGGAGGCAAGACATTTATTAGTATGTTGGGGGGGGAGAACCTATTTGTTGTTATGAGAATTGTGAGCATGAGGCAAAGGAGTTTCTGATCTCTGGATGACGACTATAGCTAAGGAGGACCATTCAGTTTTCCCTTATGGACTCATGGTCAGGCTAGGGGGTGAACAGAGCAAGTGAACTCGGTTGTTATGTTCTATGGTTGGGTGGAACATGGTTGTTTGAGTTGTATTCCAGCATCAGGTTTTAGATACGTATCGTGTCTTGCATTTCCTTTAAATGTTATGTTATGATTATTATTTTTTAGGAATATGATGGCTTATTAGATTTAAATGATTCTGTATGTATTGTTTATTTGAAATGTGATGGTGGTATATATATAATTAAATATATGTGTGTGTGTATCTGTGTGTTATCATACATACAGAAATAGAAGAACTATTGTATGTTCCTATTGGCCATTAAATATGGTTATACACATATAATTAACTGTGTGTGTGTGTGTGTGCATAAATAAATGGTAGAACCAATTGTTATGTTCCTATTGACAATTGGATTATATATATATGGAATTACTAGTCAAATCTGTACAACACCACAAAGAATAGATAGAAATAATAATAGTTCAAATACATTCTTTACTACCACATAAACATAGTGATGAACTCAAAGTATCCTTCAAAAGAAACCATTGTAATCAATTCAATCATTGTGCAATATTATAGTTGGAGTACCATAGACCAAAGACTCTACAACCCCTTGTGTTTTAAACGGAGTTCTAAGAAGTATACATAGAATATGTATGTAACCAAAGTAATGCACACATAGATCAGAACTCGAATACCTTTCAAGCAAGATGTTTCCTTCATTTTATTTCCTCTTTTTGCACAACCTATAAAGGAAGAAAAACGAGGGTTTAGTAAACTATGATAGCATTTTAATTCTATAGAACTTAAACAATAAGAAAAAGTCAAGGTCAATACTTAGCTTGAGTCCGGTGAAGAACCAGATTGCCACTTGTTCTGGTGCGAAAATCTGTCCACGATCCAGGAGGAGGAGGATAGCACCCAAAACAGACTGATGGGTACCCTAGAAAAATAGAAAAGGGCCCCATCATTAATTTCATGTTTCTATGCATAGAATTTTCACTTATAAAATAGAGAGAGACAACAATATATAACTAGCATCGAATTATACTTTGCATAGATTAATCAAACAAGAAGCACACAATGATATTTCTCTGAAACCTATGTATATTCACATTTAAATCTTTAAATCTAAAGAGGCACATAATATGTGACATGTCAATTGTTCACAATGAATCACTAAAATTAAATAACATTACAGTAGGAACCAAATCCCTCCTAGTAGAGAAATCATTTTATAACCAGAGGGTACAAGTAAGTGTCATTTCAAACGATTAAAATCTTGTTTATATTTCTATATATTTATATAGAGCGTAAATTACGAATTTCCCCACAGAGGGTTAATACTTCTAATTATATACACATAGTGTAAGCTACGAATTCCCACAAAGGGTTAACATTGTTATTTATATACATAGAAGGTAAATACAAAACTTCCCACAAAGAGTTAGTATTTCTATAAAATTATACATAGTACAAATTACGAAAGTGTCCTACGGAGTTTTGACAAGAGACAAGTCGGGATATTAGCAAATAGCATATAGCAAGTCTCGGGATTCTTATGACAAGTTCCATAACATATGATTAGTAGGGTTATAATGGGGAAATGAGATAGACCAGGGTTTAACCTTTAAAATGTTTTCTAACCATGAAAGAACCATAACGAGTATAGGATAGAAGAACAATAACCAACCGAGGGTATAACACAATAACCCTCCAGTTTTGAAACCTTAAACACAGTGGAACCCCAGGTGGAAAACCCATACAAAGGTGCAACAATAACAAAATGTAAATAATCAAACAAAGAGAGAACAATGAGGAGTTTGTTCATTAAACCTCTCTTTTATTTTCTACATTTCATCAAAAAAGAGAATTCATTCACGATATACAGAGAACATAAGCAACATATTATTTTACTCACCATGCACATATAGGAAATAGATGTGCATTGCCTCCTTCCATCATTCACCAGGGCCAAGCTTTCCAAGTCGTCATCCATATACAAAGCAGGGGAAATGTTAGTATACAGCGTAGAGGCCGATTTCGCATACATCGTAGATGCAAGTTTAGTGTTATAGGAATGAAAGGGGAGATTATGAAGAATAAATTACTACCTCGAGGGCCTCTCTAGAGGAGTAAACACGGTTGGTACACACCCTTACCTTTTCCATGTGAATTCAAGGGAGGTGGCGAGCCCACGTTGGGTAGTAATGCCTAAGTGTAAAGTTTGGAGGGTACAAGATAGGTCTCCCCATTAATGGAATAGTCAAGGATTGAATGCCTATAGGACCCGACCTGTCAGCCACCATTAAAATGGTTTTGAACCCATTTATTGTTGAGTTATGTTATTAGTCGAGTACGGTTGCTAACAATGTTATGGCATATGTTTTTTTCACTATACTAAATTCATATGTCATTATGGTATCCATACAATAGACTATATGTAAATGATATATGTATTGTTATGGATAGTGTTAGGATTATGGAATCCATATAATAGTCTGTGTTAAATGATGTATATATTGTTACAGATAGTGGTAGTGTTAGAGTATCCATATGATAGTTTATGTGATATATATATATATATATATATATATATATATATATATATATATATATATAGGGATAGTGTTAGTGTTATGGTATCCATATGATAGCCTATACGATAAACGATATATATCATTATGGTTAGTAGTATTTTGGCAGATAGTCTCTATGAAAGGTTATAGTTATACTATATATTTTTTATCATAGCTAGGAAAGTTATGTAGAAGTGGATAATATATTATTAATGGTATTCTAGTTTGCAATGTGATATGGATAGCATGTTTTGACATAGACATGGTGGTTATTCTAATGGCCATGATAGTCATGGTCGTAATTTTTTTTCAATAACAACTAAGTGTATGATTATAATCCAATAAAAAGAGTAATCCTACTACAATGCATACAATAAAGGAATAAATATATGTTTAAGGGATTATCTCTATGTCACAATCAATGTTGGAGAGTCAAGGAATTTTAATGTCCCAGGTAACATTTTTTTTTATTTTTTTTTATGGGAAATTCGGGGTACATTACATATGGTATTAGAGATGAAGGTTACAACACTTGGACCTCAGGGAAAGGCAAAAGTTATTTTAATTATTTTATTTATGTTGAAGAAAAACTAACAAATATGTTTATTGTTACAAAAAGAAAAAATTTTGGTCTCTTGTGATAATGTCAGCACAGAATGAAGAAGAAATCAGGCCTGAAGAGAATCCAAATCAAGGACTTCTTAAAGAACCAAGGAATAACAGTGAAGGAATTTAAGCCACCCACATTTTGGAAACAATGACAAAACTCATCGTGGAATTACAAGTGTTTAAATCAGATAATGAAAAGATGAAAAAGGCACAGGAAGATCAATTAAAGATAAATGAAATGTTGCTAGGCAGTATAGTAACAAATACGATACCAAAGGTCAATGAAAAAGAGGAAGAACTCAACAAAAGGTCCTCTAAAAACTTTGTTCATGAAACAGAAAATGAGAATAGTTCTTTTGAAGAGACACACATGGTAGGAAACAAAACAACTACAGGAAGAAAAAGAAAACAAGTATTTCACCTGGAAGGTGAATTCAAGAAAATAAAACCATCCACCTTTGACGGAGAATCTAGGACGAGTGAAGAGGTTGAAGCATGGCTACTAGATATAAAGAAATACTTCCAAATTTACAATTACTATAGTAATATGAAAGTGAAAATGACCATTTAAAACTTGAAGGGAAAAGAAAGTATCTGGTGGCAAGACCTGAAACTGGCTAAGGGATTGAAAGAGAAACAAATGGAATGGTCAGGTTTTAAGAAATATTTCAAGAAGAAATATTTGTCAGAAAGATATTACAAAAGAAAAACTAAGGAATTCTACAAGTTGAGGCTCGGACAAATGACCATGGACGATATGATAAATAAATTTCTAGAACTATTGAGATTTATACGATACATCAAGGAAGACAAAGTAAAGATACAACGATTGTTCAGCGGTCTACCACAGTCTTTCAAAGACATAATTGAATTTGAAAATTGAAAGACTTTAAATGAAGTTTTTAGAAAGGCTTGGATGTGCTATGATCAATACAAATAGAGGTCTGAAATTCCCAAGGCATGGAAGGAAAAGAAAACTGATAGAATGAATCAACAAAAGAAAGACTTCCAACCAGCCCCTTTCCAGAATATGGAAAAAAGTTTCCAAAAGAAGGATTATCATTCCAACACCCAGAGTACGTAAGGGGGAGGTAGACCAGTTAACCTGGGAGTCAAGAAAGTTGGGGACAACCCCAAAGAACCATTAGAGTGTTTTGAGTGTGGAGAGACTCACTTGAGGATAAATTGTCCAAGCTTAATTTCCACAACAAGAACTACAGTCCATAACCTGGAAGAAGATTCGACAGTAGGAGATATAGGCATAAGCGTACACAGAATTAATGTAGTTGTGGATGGCATGCAAGTTGATCATCAATCCAATATAGTGGAGGTTGAAGGTAAAATTAATGATAACCACATTTCCATATTAATTGACCCATGAGCTAGTCTGAGTTATGTTACTCCTAGTTTAGTTGAATTAAACAAGCTCAATTAAGTAAAACATGCTAAGTCTTGGTTGGTACAATTACCAACAGGTACCAAGAGAAAGGTAACAGATTTTATTCCTGAATGTGAACACAAAATAGATGGTCAAAGTATAAAGTTAGATTTGAACATTTTACCTTTGGGATATTACGATATAATCATTGGAATGGAATGGTTAGAGAAACATAAAGTAATATTAAACTGTTATGAAAAGTCACTTATTTCCAGAGATGAAAACAACATAGTTAGGATGATATAAAGGATAAGAAAATTAGTTTTGGTTAGCCAGATATCAACCATGAATTTTAAGAAATGTATGAACAATGGTTGCCAAGTTTATGTTGTTCATGTAACTAATCTATTACAAAAGGAAAACAAATGCAGTTTATAGGACTTTGCAGTCCTACATGGGTTTAGAGATGTATTTATGGATGAAATACCAGAACTACCTCTAAGAAGAGAGATATATTTCTCTATGGATCTACTACCTGGATCTACCCCGATATGTAAGGCACCTTATAGAATGAGTCTACTCAAATTAATGAAACTTAAAATTCAGCTGCAAGAAATTTTAGTTAAAGAATATATCAGACCAAGTGTCTCACCTTAGGGAGCACCGGTTCTTTTCGTTAAAGAGAAAGATGGGACCTTGAGACTATGCATTGACTATCAAAAACTAAATAAGATGACGATCAAGAATAAGTATCGCTTACCCAGAATTAATGACCTATTTGACCAAGTTGGAGGAGCAAGGATCTTCTCTAAGTTATATTTAAGGTCTGGTTATCAAGAAGTCATAATAAAAGATGAAGATATAAATAAAACATCATTTAGAACACATTATGGACACTATGAGTTTGTTGTAATTATGTTTGGTCTTACTAATGCACCAACAACCTTTATGTGTTTAATGAATAGTATATTTAGTCAATATCTAGATAAATTTTTGTTGGTGTTTATCGATGATATTTTAGTTTACTAAAAAATGGAAGAAGAACATGAAGAACATCTAAAAATAGTATTTCAAACCTTAAGAAAACACAAGTTGTATGCAAAGTTTGATAAGTGCGACTTCTACCAAAGAAATATACAGTACCTAGGACATGTGATATCCAAAGAGGGTATTGCAGTTGATCCAGAAAATATAAAATCCATTATGGAATGGTCTATCCCTAAGGATGTAGTAGACATCATATCATTGATGGGAATTACCGGTTATAACCGAAGATTTATTGAAGGATTTTCTAAGATTGCATATCCAATTACATCCCTACAGAAAAAGGGAATAAGATTTACTTGGTCACAAAAGTGTCAGGACAACTTTGATAAATTAAAAGGATTGTTAACTACAACACCAATCCTAAGGGTAGTGGATCCCAATAAATTTTTCACAGTTTGCATGGATGCAAGCAAAAAAGGCTTGGGAGGTCTCCTAACACAAGATGGACATGTCATCCATTACAAATCACGTAAACTGAAATAACATGAACAGAATTACCTTACACATGATTTGGAATTAGAAACCATAATTCATGCACTGAAAATGTGGTGACATTATTTAATATGGAGAAGGTTTTTGTGACTAACCGACAATAGTGGTGTAAATTTTTTATTCATTCAACCAGATCTCAACACAAGGCAAGCGATATGGCTAGCCTTTTTAAGTGAATTTTATTTCGAAGTACGACACATTAAAGGAAAAGAAAACAAAGTTGTAGATGATCTAAGTCGGAGGACTAATGAACTTTATGAGATAAGTGTTAGAAAAGAAGAAAATGACATCAAACAAAGAATAAAATATGCAAGTTGTAATGATGAAAAGTACATCAAAACAACAATCGATTTACAAGAAAATGCAGAAAAACTAAACAAAAAATATCTAAGTATAGATAAAAATGGACTGCTAAGGTTCAAAAACCGGCTGTACATACCTAATTCTGTTGATTTAAAATCAATAATTCTTGAAAAAATACACAAAAGGTGGTATTATGGTCATCCAAGATACCATAAAATGATAACAGTGTTAAGAAAATTGTTTTATTGGCCAAACATGAAGAGTGAAACAACTGAATATTTATCTAAGTGCTTAGATTGTCAAGAGGTAACGGATGAACATCAACATCCAACCGGTCTGCTACAACCTCTACCTATACCAGACTGGAAGTGGGACATTATCTTGTTGGACTTCATCACAAGTTTTCCTAAGACTCAAAAGCAAAATGACTCGATTATGGTAGTGATTGATAAACTTAGAAAATCTGCACATTTTATACCTGTCAAATCTACTTATAAAACAATTAATATTGCTGAAATTTTTTTGAAAGAAATATTTAGATTGAATGGAATTCCTAATATGGTGATCTCTGATAGAGATGCCAAATTTACGTCAAAGTTTTGGAAGGAATTATTTGCAGGATTGGATACTAACATGAATTTCATCACAAGCTACCATCCACAAATGGATGGGCAAACAGAACAAATGAATCAGGTTGTGGAAGACATGTTATGAATGTACTTGAGAAAGAAACCAACTAAATGAAAGGAGTACCTACACTTAGTTGAATTTTCTTACAATAATGGCTATCAGACATCAGCCAAGATGAGTCCCTTCAAAGCATTATATGGAAGGAAATGCACAACCCCGATTAGATGGGATAATCCAATTGAAAGGTTTATGATGGGACCAGAAATGCCCCAAGAAATGGAGAAGATGGTGAAAAGGGTACAACAGAATTTAAAGAAGGCCCAAAACCGATAAAAAATCTATGCATATTTAAAAAGGAGACACCCATAATTTCAAATTGGGGACCATGTATATTTGAAAGTCAAAGCAAAGAGGATCTCTCTAAAGCTAGGAAATTGTTCAAATTTGGCACCCAGGTTTTGTGGCCCCTTTGAGATTTTAACTTGAATTGGACACGTGGCATATCAACAAGAAATTCTTGCAAACTTAAAAGTTCATAATGTTTTTCATGTTTCCTTATTAAAAATTTATATTCATGATCCTACTCACATCATTGATTGGAACAAGGTTTAGGTGGAATGAAAAGGAGAGTTCCAAGAGGAACCTTTGTGCATTCTGAACGGGAAAGAAACAATACTACAGAATAGAGCCATTGCCGAGGTAAAAGTGCAGTGGAAACACTTTAGCCCTGAGGAGGCCACTTGGGAATTGGAGGAAGATTTGCAGAAATATCATCCAAACCTATTTCGAGAGAGGAATGAACACTAAGAACAATGTTGTAAATAAGGGGGAGAGGATGTAATATCCTCTATTATTATAATATGAAATGATGAAATTAAGAGGGAGAGGATGAAATTAGTTTCCATTTATGGAAAATCCAAATTTGGATTTTTTATTGTTCTAATTAATTATTTGATGGTTGTTGGGCAAATATTTGACTTTCCCAACTAACCTCTTTTATTTTGACACATGTGAAAGGAAAACTTTTAATAAATTAAATGTTGGAAGACAAATGGAACAACCAAGTTAAAAATAGTTGATCATGACTCCATGAGTGGGGAACAGGTTTGAGTTACCTCAAGGATGATTTCTACAAGTGGAAAATATGGAATTTGACCACTAGCATCTACTAAAAATTAGGGATTTTTAAAGCTGTGAATTTCCCAAGGAGGGAAGGAAAGACCTAGGCACAAGGATGCATATTTAACAACATATGGAGGAGGCAGGACATTTCTTAGTATGTGGGGGAAAATAAACTATTTGATGTTATGAGCACTATGAATGTGAAGAAAATGAACATTTGATCTGTGGATTGCGACTATAGCTAAGGAGGATCATTTAGTTTTTCCTTATGGACTCATGGTCAAGCTAGGGGGTGAACAGGGAAAGTGAACATGGTTGTTATGTTATATGGTTGGGTGGAACGTGGTTGTTCCAGTTGTATTCCAACATCAGGTTTCAGATATGTATATTGGCTTTCATTCCTTGTTAATGTTATGTTATCATTATTATTTGTTAGGAATATGATGGCTTATTAGAGTTAAATGATATTCCATGTATTGTTTATTTGAAATGTGATGGTGGTGTATATATATATATATATATACATACAAAAATATAAGAACTTATGTATGTTCCTATTGGGCCATTAAATATGGTTATACACATATAATTAACTATATATGTGTGTGTGTGTGTGTGTGTGTGTGTGTGTGCTCATGCATAAAGAAATTGTAGAACCAATTGTTATGTTCCTATTGACCATTGGATTATATATATATGGAATTACTAGTCAAATCTGTACAACACCACAGAGAATAGATAGAAAGAATAACAGTTCGAATACATTCATTAATACCACAAAAACATAGTGATGAACTCAAAGTATCTTGAAAAAGAAACCATTGTAATCAATTCAATCATTGTGCAATATTATAGTTGGAGTACCATAGACCAAATACTCCACAACCCCTTGTATTTTAAACAAAGTTCTAAGAAGTATACATAGAATCTGTATGTAACCGAAGTAATGCGCGCATAGATTAGAACTCGAATACCTTTCGAGCAAGATGTTTCCTTCATTTGATTTCCTCGATTTTCACAACCTGCAAAGGAAGAAAAATGAGGGTTTAGTAAACTATGCATGCATAGAAGAACCAGATGTACATTGCCTCCTTCCATCGTTCACCAGAGTGCTTCCGAAGTCTTCGGCCATATACAGAGAAGGGGAAATGATAGTATACAACGTAGAGGTCTATCTCACATAGAGAACAGAGGCAAGTTTCGTGTTACAAGAATGAAAAGGGAAAATACAAAGAACAACTTACTACCTCGAGGGCCTTAATAGAGGAGTAAACACAGTTGGTATGCACCCTTACCTTTTCTATGTGAAGTTAAGGGAGGTGGTGAGCCCACATTGGGTAGTAATGCCTAAGTGTCAAGTCTGGAGGGTATGAGATAGGTCTCCCCATTAATGGACTAGGCCAAGCTTAAATGCCTACAGGACCCGACCTGTAAGCCATCATTAAAATGGTTTCGAACCCCTTTATTGTTGAGTTATTTTACTAGTCGAGTAGGGTTATTAACAATGTTATGGCATATGTTCGTCGCACTATACTAAAGCCATACGTTGTTATGGTATCCATACAATAGACTATATGTAAACGATATATGTATTGTTATGGATAGTTTTAGGATTATGTAATCCATATAATAGTCTATGTGTTAAAAGATATGGATAGTGGTAGTGTTAGAGTATCCATATGATAGTTTATGTGGTAAACAATATATATATATATATATATATATATATATATATATACACACACACACATCGTTCTAGTGTTATTGTATCCATATGATATCCTATATGATAAATGATATATATCATTATGGTTAGTATTATTGTGGTAGATAATACATATGACAAGCTATAATTATATTCTATATTGTTTATCAGAGCTAGGAGAGTTATGTAGAAGTGTATAATATATGATTAATGATAGTCTATTTTGCAATGTGATATGGATAGCATGTATTTACATAGACATGGTGGTTATTCTAAGGGCCATGACAGCCCTAGTCACAATTTGTTTTCAATAAAAATTAAGTGTATGATTCTAATCCAATAATGATGGTAATCCTGCTATGCATACAATAAAGGAATAAATATATGTTTAATGGATTATCTCTGTGTCACAATCAATGTTGGAGAGCCAAGAAATTTTAATGTCCCCTAACAAAAGTTTTAATTTTTTGTTATTTGGAAAATTTGGGGTACATTACAATTCATGTTTCTTCACTTAACTTATTTTACAACGTAAGTATGTTTTATTCAATGGTTGGGAATAAAATTTTCCCAAAGGATGGAATGAGGAACTGATGATGGGTCTCTCTCTTGAATTGTTTTGAGGGAACCCATTAGTTGGTGTTAAATTCCCCTTCCATTTCATGTCTCAAGTCTTCTATGGAGAAAAAGAAACATCGACCATAGTTTCGTACTCGACCAAAAACCAGAGATAACTTTTTATTTTTCTATTTTCATCCCTGAATGTTTTGGTTTTTATTTGTCGTTATTTCCTCATTAGCAACAATCTCCTAAAATATTATTTATTTATTTTTTAGGTGGGATCTCTCCATTGCGGTTGAGAAAGGAAATATTTTCACCACGAAAGGTAATCGGGTTTCACCTTGGGAATCCCTTTTCTTAACTCATAATTCCGAGACTTTGGAATTTGATTATGTAGAGAAAATCCATTTATGGATTGGCTTTCAACATGAACACTCAAATAAAATTCTTGTGTATAAGAGTCTTGACATGGGTTATATCTATTTATTTACTATAATTTTTAACTCCTTGTAAAACTGGAACATAATACAATATTTCTATGTTCTATGGCATATGTTTCCTATCTACGTCAAGTCAAAATAGTATGCATATTATTTTTGTGATATGTTTTTCCTTTAATACATGACTTCATAATTTTTGCTTATGAGAGAGACATCCGATGAACAAAAAAGATAATCTATACTATAGGTAGAAAAGAATTTACATTAAGTTATGTGTAAGTTCCTTCATTATAATTCTAGTATAATTTCAATACAACAATGGAGACATGAATGTGTAACGACTTCATACAAGAAAAATCCATCGATAATTTTTTTAATCTCATGGGAATCCATAGATTACCACCAATATATAAAATTTACAACATTTGTATGGGTTTTGTATCCTTCTTATAATTTTTCCATTGCCTAGGAATTTCCATTTATTTCCCTCCTTGGGAAATTAACAGCTTTACCAATCCTTGATTTTTAAGGGCTACCAGTGATAGAACTCAAGTTCTGACACTTGTAAAAATCATCTATGAGTTAACTCAAACATGTTCCCCACTCATGGAGTCATAGTGAGTTATTTTTAACCTGGATGTTCCATCTGTTTTCCAGCATTTAATTTACTAATTTACTAAAGCAAAGTTGGAAAGTCAAACTTTTGTCTGACAGTCATAAAAATAATAACTACATACTTCCACAAATTAAAATTAAAATTTCTATAAATGGGAATTTATTTTTTTAACAACAACTTTAAAATAAATTGGTTTGAATATTTGAGGATGTCACCTCCTCTCCCCCTTAAGTATAACACTGTCATCATTGTTCAAACCATATCTTGCAATAGAGTTGGATAATATTTCAATATTTCTTCTTCCAACTCCCAAGTAACCTCCTTAGGACTAAAGTGCTTACATTGCACTTTTTCCTGGGTGATGGCTCTATTCTGAACTATTGTTTCTTTCATGTCCAAAATGCATAGAGATTCCTCTTGAAACTCTCCCTATGGTTCCACCTGGAACATTTTTCAATCAATATTGTGAGTAGGATAATGAATATACATTTTTAATAAGGAAACATGAAAAATATTATGAACTTTTAAATTTGCAGGGAGTTCTAGTTGGTATTCCAATGGTCCGATTCGAGTTAAGACTTTGAATGGACCACAAAATATTGGATCCAACTTGGAACAACTTCCTATTTTTAGGGAGTTCCTCCTTGATTTGAATTTGAGATATACATGCTCTCCTATTTTGAATTTTTGATGTCCCATTTTTAGATCTTCATAGCTTTTCTATTGATCTTGTTCCTCTTTCAAATTCTTTTGTACCCTTTTCACCATATTTTGCATTTCTTGGAGAATTTCTGGTCCAACCATAATCCTGTCAATCGGATTATCCCAACTTATTGGGTTTCTACATTTCCTTCCGTACAAAACTGTGAAGGGACTCATCTTAGCTCATGCTCGATACCCATTATTGTATGTGAATTCAACTAAGTGTGGACACTCTTCCCACTTAGTTGGTTTTGTTCTTACATACATTCGTAATATATCTTCGATAATTTGATTTGTATGTTATGTTTTCATAATAGTTCAGTATCACTTTATGCCTTTCTAACCATTCCATTCCAATTATTATTTCATACGACCCTAAAGTTAACACTTCATATCTAACATTGTATTATTTCCACTTATACTTAGCTCACAATCAAAAACAAATTATGTTACCTTTATTTTTGTTCCTATTGCTAACTGTACTAACCATAATTTAGCATGTTTTACCTTCTTTCGTTTGTTCGACTCTACTAAAATTTGGGTAACATATGTTAAGATATCTCCTGAGCTTATTAGTATAGATACATTCTTGTAGTGAATTTAACCTTCAACTTCCACAATAGTGGATTGAAGATCTGTTTTTCTGCCATCCAAAGTTGCATTGATTTTATGGGTGTTTCTATCAATATATCCAATTATTGAAGCTACTTGTAGATTTTGGACTGAATTTTTAATTGATGGGATTAGGAGTGGATAGTTTCTCCACATATGGGGTTCTCCACACTCCCAACATTTCAACGGTTCTATGGAATCGTACACTATCTTCTTTAATCTCAAATTAACTGGATTATTCTCCCCCTAAGCATCTTGTGTCCTAGAGGAATATTAATTCCTTTGGAGTCCTTTAGTCATGTTAAGGTAAGGGGATGGTTTGAAAATTTTCTTTCGCTGATTCAATTTATCCTGCTTCTTATCTTTCCATGACTTAGGAGTTTCAGATCTTTGTTTATGTTGTTTATAACACATTTTGGCCTTTCTAAATACCTGATTCAAAGATTTAGGATTATCAAATTCAATTATTCCATTATAAGACTGTGGTAGACAACTCAATAAACTTTGAATCTTTACTTTATATTCTTTGATATAAGGAACAAATCTCAACAGATCTAGAAATTTATTAATTAGATCATACATAGACATTTTTCCTAGTCATAATTCATAAAATTCTTTGGTTTTCTTTCATATTAACTTTCTTATAGGTATTGTTTCTTGAAACTCTTTTTGAATTCTAGCCATTCCATATTTTTTTATTTCAATCGTTTAGCTAGCTTCAGGTCTTGCCACCAGATACTAGCCTTCCCTTTTAAATCATAAATGGCCATTCTAACCTTCATATTACTAGAATAATTATAAATCTGAAAGTGTTTCTTAATGTCTAGCATCCATGCTTCAACTTCTTCACCAATCTTTGATTCTCCAGCAAAAGTGGAGGGATTTATCTTTTTGAATTAACCTTCGAATTTATCCAATTGTTTTCTCTTCTTTCTTATAGATTCTTTCTTTTGTCTTCATGCGTGTGTCCTTAAAATAGTTGTTTGCTCTTTCTGCTTCATGACTAGAATTCTTTGAGGAATTTTTACTAACTTCCTCTTCCATCTCATTATTCCTTGGAATCTTCTTTTTTTCTATACTACGTAACAATATTTCATTAATTTGTTTATGGTCTTCCTGAACTTTCTTTAACTTTTCATTATCATAATTAAACACTTGCAATTCCAAAATAAGATACCTCATCGTTTCCAACACTTAGGTGGTTGAACTTACTTCATTGTGATGTTCTGGGTTTCTAGGAAGCTCTTGATTTTTTTTTCGCTCAGGTCTATCTCCTTCTCCATTCTGTTCTGACACTTTTACCAAAGACAATTTGGACATAGTATGTTTGTAATAGTAAATACTATTTGTTCTATTTTTCCCTTAACAAAAATAAAGTTTTGGTGTTTCCCTTAGGCCCAAGTGTTGCAACCAATATCTCTAATACCATATGTAACATAACCCATATTCACTACTGAAAAAGAAAAAAAAACTTTTGTTGAATAGTTTTAATCTTAGAAGAAATAAGGATATATTCTTCGTTGACCCTTCCTTAATTTAGATATGCTCTAAAAGGTAAGCTGCAAAATTGTTATTGTTTTTACACGTATCATTGTTCTTTTAGTTCCATTAAGACTATTACCACGTGTTAACTTGGCCATGAGGAAAATAAGATTTTGCTTTCAAGATTATAAGATGGAATTGAACTCTTACACACTTTTATTTTAAAAGAGGTACATTAACATGCTAGTAACTATTTAATAGATTTTCTTCTAAATCATCGTGGAGTTTCCCTTACTCTTTCACAGAGTTTCTCTACTCTATATAAATACATATATTGTTTCTTGTCATAATTATTTTCACCAAGGAGTGCTCAACATACATACTTTTTCCTATATAATTGAATCTCTAAGGTAAGACATCAAATCCATTGAACCTTTGTCAATGGACTTGGGTCATGAACCTTAATCGAAAACCATATATGCAAGGGTATCACAACTAAAAACTTAAAAGGGGTTGATATTAAAATTAGGCTCATATCACCATAACTATCAACCCATGATGTTGACGTGAGAGATGTATGGTTAGGGGTCTTAATATACGCTTACTCTTTGTTCATACAGTCATAGGTACTGGCAACGTGGACCAACCATATTCTTCCACTTTCCACCATTCACATGGTCAAAGTATGAACCCACACAATATTATAGGGGGGTACATGGCGATGGGATTGAGATCATCCTTCCCCTTGAGAACGGAACCAATACTGATTTCTCACCCTATATTTGTTGCAGTCCCTTCATTCCCTTCACTTCTTTTATTTATTCTTCCCACTTGCAATTTCTAGTTCCTGGAGAGACTAATAATACTACCTACTATTAGAATATGAAATATTGTGCTTTTTTTACCATTGACAATACTATTTTCACCCAACCATAGGCTGAAGCCACCCTCCGAGCACCTTAACCTTGACAGAGAATCACTCTGAAAGAAAACCCTAGGATAGATAGCCAAACAAAGGGTAGCGCATCTTTCCCCAATGATAACGCATCAATAAGAGATAATCAGATAGTCCAAACCCTAACCAAGCGATAGTCCAAGCCAAATGTGATCTACTAGCTGCAGCAGCTACAATGGCAGCTCTCCTCAAACCTACACACAAGACTGGGTACTGCAGTGCGTACAAGTTGTTGCGCTGTAATTCTGAGACTACCTTCCAGAATGAGAACTGGCCTCATGTATTTATACTAATTCTGGCTAACTTCCTGGGACGACTTCTCATTCTAGGTATCTATCTGTTCAATATATATTAATTCTTCTGGCCAAATTCTTCTCTTGGAGGATAATAACCAAATACAATTTATCTTCTAGAGATGACATGTCTTATAGGGTTATTAGCCAACTCATTAGGGTTTCTTCTTTCTTTCCAGAGTCTTCTATTCTCGTCAGGTTTACACGTGGAGGTAAATACCTCCCGCAACTACCATAATATCAACACTCCCTCCTATCTAGGGAGGTATTATAGGTAATGATCTTGAGCATGAACATACCATTCACCTGGTAGCATCAAAATAGATTATCTCATGACTAGATCATGAGCATCATTATCACCATCAATATCATCAGCCGTATCATCTCTTGAAACGATACTCTATCTAAGTAATTATACACGATGTTGGATAAGTCACTCACTCCACAGAGTGATACATGATCCATTCTTCTAATCTAGACATATGTCCTAGTAGAGTATATGTTCTGAACCATTTTCCGTCTGGGAAATCTCTGTTCTTTGATCATCCATCTAGCTGATAATCATTTCCAATACTGTTGATAGTCTTCAAGGAAATCAGAATAAAATAGAACACAGTTGTACCTATCCATAGTAGCGCATAACTACAATCCAGTGGTACACTACCACACCAAGTAACACACAAGTACTTGATCAAACAGTAGAACAGATCCACCATAGTAGTATATATCTAATGTCATACAATCTTCATAACAATCATCTTATACCAACCTGAACATAAACAATGTTATGATATAAATTGAATCATATGGTCCATTATTCCACTCACATATGTGAGATCTCGGAAGAGCATCTACCCTTAAAAGGTAAGACATCAATGATGAGCTATCTGGACTATTCTTCTCAAGCAAGGAAGAATAATTGTCCTGATTTCTGAGCCTGGACCATTCCCCAGCCTGGGCCATTCCTCCGACACTAAACAAAGTGTAACCTCAAGAGAATGAATCCACCCTAAGGAAAGCATGTCCCTGATTGCTGAGCCTGGACCATTCCCCACCCTGGGCCATTCCTCCTGCACTAAACAAAGTTCAACCTGGAGAGAATGAATACACCCTAAGGAATGACTATCCGGACCATTTCCCATGTTAACCATAAGAGGAAAAGACTGTCCTATACCCACCTCCAAAACAAACCATTCCTCATGTTAACCACAATGAGAAATCATTGTCTGACAAGGCAGGCCAGTCTTCTTGAGTAACCCTCAAGAAGAGAGACTGCCCTAGACTACTCCCCATGTTAACCACAAAGGGAATTCGATGTCTATGGTGCATCAACAATCTAGACCATTTTTCGAATTGGAAAATTTATGTCCATCAGAAATCTCAATCCACTTTCTGAACTGGAAAGGAAATTGCTCATCCTGGAACATTTTTCAAACTGAAAAATGATTGTCCATAAATCAATACATATCAGTGCTCCCTCCCAACCTGGGAGTCATCTCTTCCTTTTTCATTAAGGAAGTTGTCCCCATGAGCTCCATATTGAGTACACAAACTATTTCATCTTGAATAGAATCTTTACCCAAATGTCTACTTATCTGCTCATCTGTGGAGATATGTATTGGAGAACCTCTTTCTCCTTTTTGGACTTCATCATAGATAATGTAATGCTTGATTTCAAATGTACTTCGTCTGGAACACTGGTTTTCTCTTAATTATTCATGTATCTTTGATCAATAAAGTATATCATTGTTTGGAACACTGGAACATATCCATGTGGCACTTCTTCTGTCATCATGAGATCTGATCTACTGAGTAATCATTTTTATACAAAATCTTTGTTATATAAAATCTTCACCTCGCTTCTGTTGTGCACTGGAGGTTCTCCACCAAGTTATCTTCTTCCATCTGCATACAAGGGTCTCTTTCTGGTATGCTTCAAAGTCTTGAGGATGCTTTTCATATGCTCTATGTTCAATTGTTTTGGAGAACAGTCTTTTCATTTATCTGATGTAGAATTCCAACTCATGGATGTTGCGAATTATATAATGACTCATGTAGAGATATGTTTTCTTTACTGGAACAAGTAATCATCATATTCTTCTCCCTCCATCTGGGAGAACCTCTAGTTCTAGATATCACAATGCTTTCATTCATAAGTCTTCCATACACTGTTCTTCATCACAACTTTCAGTTCCTCTACTTGATTTCTCTTATTGAGTTCATATCAGGCTGGTAATCTTCTGATTCTCGATACAATGACTGGTTGTTCTGGTTTCTCTTTCTTTCTTGGAATATTCATGTTCTTCTTCATGTTTTTCTTTAGCTCTTGGGTCCATGGATTTTCTTATAGATTCCATGCTCTAAATATTCCATGTTTTCCTTTCATCATAGGATCATGGATGTGAATGGACAACCAGGGATATTTTTAAGGCTTCTCTTCGAAGAATACTTCTTCTAAGGTTGAACTGAACACATACTTCTTTTCATGTTTGCTACCATGGATATATACTTCATCATCTTCAATGGATCATAGGATTAGTTCCCTCCTAATCCTTGATTCATGTATGAATACATGCTCTTCTGCTCTTCTTTATGGTGATATATAATCTACTCCCTCCATCTAGGAGAGTCCACATTTTCGTCTGCATCCTTATTTTCTTCTGCAAAGTGTCATAAGTCTTTCTCCAATTTTCTCTTGATTGCTGACTTCTTTCTTCTAGGTTTCTTCAAGATTGATTCTGATTTCGGCTTATCTTGTAATAGCTTTCACAAGATTTATTTGATATATTTCATCCTTTCTTGTATAGTGATAGCAATGCTCATCTTGTTTTTTTCCCATAGATATAGTTCTTCTTGGAGCACATTATCTTCTAAGAGATAGATATATAATATATGTGTAGAGACTATGCAAACAAGACATGTACAAGAACTAAGAAGAGTATTGTTACCTTGAAAATCAGAAATATCTTTCATCTTGCTTGGTCTTCTTTGTAGGTTCCTTTTCTTCGACAACTGATGCTTCATGTGTCCCCTTCCTTTTCTTTAGCTCGGGACAATGATTCTTTTAGTGACCATACTTTTGACAATTGAAGCATTGTACTTATGGAATATATTTCTCTTGATTTGGCTTCCTCCTTGAACCAAACTTCCTTTTGTTCCTGAAATTCTTGAATCTTGTTGTAAAGGCTTGATCATCGTACCTCTTTTGGGGTTTCTCTTTTTCACTAATCCTTGATTCTTCTTGAGCACAACAATTCCAAAGTTATTCAAATGTAGGATACTCATTCCTTGTGTTCACGCTTGCGACAAATGAATCCCACGTCTTGGGAAGACCATTGAGTACTATGTTTACCAATTCCTTCTTTGAAATGATCTCTTAAATAGCTTGTAGTTGATCTCTTAACTGAGATATTCTCACAAAATATGATGTTATGCTATATTCGTCATTCATCTTCATGTCACAGAGCTCATTCTTCAGACTCATAACTTGTCCAATGTTTCTGACTGAGAAGAGGTTTATTAAGTCATCGTAAATCTTCTTCGATGAGTCAAGATGGGAGATGTAGGGTATCAAGTGGTATTTTATAGAATCCATTATGATACTCATGGAATTGATGTCACCGTCTTTGAACTTCTCCATAGCTACAATGTTCTATGGTTCCTTAACTTTCCCTTCTTCAAACTATGGTTTCATGATATTTCCTTTCACAATATCCAACACTTTATTCTTGGCAAGGATGAGATCAATCATTGTCTTCCAGCTCTGAAGTTAGAAGCTCCATCTAGCTTGTTCTCTGACTTCATAGAGTAAGTCATGGCTACTTTGACTTGGTCAACCCTATATTACCAGGAGATGCGCTAGGCTAGGGCACACTGATCTATCTGGAGATTAGGTCAATCCCTTCATTTAAGGTGCCTCAACAAAAGGATTAGGGTTGTTGCAACTGCACCTACTAGTAACCCTAGTTGTAGTGCTATGGTGACTACTCCTAGAAACCCTAGTGACAGTTCTTCAATAAGCTTAATATCCTTATGACTATGTTTCCTTTCATATGTTAGACTAAATGAAGGAGGTGTGGGCTCATAACCTGTTAGAATATGAAATATTGTGCTCGTTTTACGATTGACAATACCATTGTCACCCAACCATAAGCTGAAGCCACCCTCCAAGCACCTTAACCTTGACAGAGAATCACACTGGAAGAAAACCCTAGGCTAGATAGCTAAACAAAGGGAAATGCACATTTACTCAAGGATAGCACATCAACAAGAGCTGATAAGATAGTCCAATCCCTAACAAAGAGATAGTCCAAAAAAAATGTGATCTGCTAGCTGCAGCAACTACAATGGAAGCTCTCCTTAAACTTGCGCACAAGACTGGTTACTGCAGTGCACACAAGTTGTTTCTCTGCAATTTTGAGACTGCCTGCCAGAATGAGAACTGGCCTCCTTTATTTATACTAATTCTGGCTAACTGCCTGGGCCGACTTCTCATTTTGGGTATCTGTCTATTTAGTATATATTAATTATTCTGGCCGACTTCTTCTCTTGGAGGCTAATAACCTAGTACAAGTTATCTTCTAGAGCCAACATGTCTTCTAGGATTATTAGCCAACTCATTAGGGTTTCTTCTTTCTTTCTGGAGTCTTCTATTCTCGTCAAGTTTAGACGTGGAGGTAAATACCTCTCGTAGCTACCATAATATCAACACCTACAAATCACGAGAACTCTTCATTGTTTAAGAAAAAGGAAAATTCTAGGTAAACACTTGTAGTCTATAAATTTAAACCTACTCGTATTGTCTTATTCTCTAGAATTCATTCTATGTAATAGAAGGTGCATCTATTAAGATAACTCATTTTCTCTTTATGGTATTACTCCATTACACTTAAGAGTATTTGTATGGGAGTTTTTCATTAAGTCTGTATATGTATTGACTATCTACGATTTGAAACAATTTGTACTGGCTTCACTGGGTATTACATCTACCTCATTTACAAAATCTCTTAGATTTAGGATTCAAAATAAAATTGATTTGTTTGAAGAGCATCTTTAAACTATCTATTTACTCATAGTGTAGAGAGGGATTTCGTTCTGAGTTAGTTTTAGTTTTAAATATGAACATCAGTCTCTAATCAACTTGGATTACTGTAACATCACTTATTTAAAGGTATCTACGCCTCTTCCTTTAAAACATCAATGATTGAGTTTATCCTCAGAGTACTAAAATACCTGAATGGTCAATCAACTCGAGAATCCCTTCCTTCCATTGTGTTTCAGGCTTTCCCCTCTGATTTTTTTTTTATATAACCATATATTGGGTATGTCGTATTTAGGGAATAAGAACACTAGAGAAATACACAGGGATTTTGAGGTTAAACACTATTAAAAACATTTTTTTTTTAAATAAAAATTCATGTATCATTCCTGTTTTTTCACTTAACTTATTTTACAACGCAATTTTGTTCTATTCAATGGTTGGAAAAAAATTCTCCCAAAGGATGGAATGAGGAATCGATGATGGGTCTCTCTCTTGAATTATTGTGAGGGAACCCATCGCGTTAAATCCCCCTTCCATTTCGTGCCTCAAGTATTCTATGGAGAAAAATAAACGTCGACCACAGTTTCGTACTCGATGAAAATCCATAGATGATTTTTTATTTTCCTATTTTCATTCTTGAGAGTTTTTTATTTATTCTGTCGTTATTTCCTCATTAGCAGCAATCTCCTAAAATATTATTTATTTATTTTGTAGATGGGATCTCACCATTGCAGTTGAGCAAGGAAATATTTTCACTGTGAAAGGTATTCAAGTTTCACCTTCAGAATCCATTTTCTTAGCTCATAATTCTGAGGTTTTGGAATTTGATTATGTAGAGAAAATCCATTTCTGGACTGGCTTTCAACATCAACACTATTGAGATTATGTACCTTGGGAAGTGTTCCATATATGTTTGTGAGATCCTAAACACATGTGGGAAGTACTATGTACTTTTTCCCTTGGACTTTATATCTAATTTCACTTTGACTTAGGAGATTTAAGTCAAAAGTGAAATTTTATCATTTTAGCCTAAATGACTATTAATTCACTTTGTGGGTGAATTAGAAGACATAAAATAGACTTAGGGAACTTAACCCAAAGTGGTTTTGAGAGTGATATTATTATGAGATGATATCAAACTTTGATTGGACATGAGATAATATGATCACAACCGTCCATATTTTCGGTTTCCTTATGGAGGTTCAAGAAGGTCACAAAGGGCAAAGGAGAGCTAATTCACTCATTTGTTCACTTGGAGAGTTTGAGAGAGAGAATGTGGATGAGTTTGGAGGATAGAGTTGAGGAAATATTAGGTTATTCTACCCATGGAGGAATCCAACAAGATTAGGTCCTCATTTATTTAGTGGAGTCGTTCTTTCTTAGCGGATGGTGCACTTGTTGAGGAGGGCGCATCATCAGTAGGGAGGACTTTTAGAGCTCGGTTTGCAGTGAGGTCTATTTCAGTGGGAAGCTACATCTCAGTATCAGATCACTATGGGAAATATTGGGCACTTCTATCCGTGGAGGAAGCCAAGAAGATCAGGTCCTCATTTATTTAATGGAGTCATTCTTGCTTGGAGGAGGGCACACTTGGTGAGGAGAGTGCATCATCAGCAGGGAGGAATTTTAGAGCTCAGTTTCCAGTGAGCTATGTTTCAGTGGGAAGATACATCTCAGTATCAGAGTTCTGTGGGAGGGTTTCTCCATCAGAGCTTCCAGTTGGCACAGAGCTCCAGTTAAATGCTCTAGAAAACATTTATGGAGGGCACACTTGCTTCAGTTGGGATTTTCTTACAGCTTGGTTCAAGCTTATATTGTATCATGTTCCTCTATTTATTTTACTTGTTGTATTCCACCTTCTATTCTCCACATATATACACTCATATTCCAAACTGGTTTTCCCCGGGGGGGTTTATCTAGGGTCATGTTGACCAAAATACTTTTCTTCATTTTCATGTGTGTTAGTGTTTAGAAAAACAATATTTTCAACAGTAAATATCTCTAGGTGTGTTACATATATTTTGGTGTGAATTTGCTAACATCTTGGTGACTAAAATTACATGCTAGAGAACCTAAATGGCCTATGTAACTATTAAAAAACAACGAAGAAGATATTGAACAGTTTGATGATATAAAACAACAACAAATTATTGTTAGACAGTTGAAACTTAGAGCCAACTTGAGGTCAAAGACATACCTAGTTGGCAGCTTCTCAGGACATGGAAAATGTTCATGGTATCAGAGCTTGGTGGTTGATTTCTGTTGAGTTTTGGAAATCATATTGAGGGACTATTTTAGACACCTTTTGGGAAGATTTTGTGGACAACCATTGACCGAGTTTAGTGGCAGCTTGTTGGCATACTTTTGTGGAGGGTTGTAGAGAAGTTTTTGGAAATTTCTGCCAGTCTCTTTTCACACCTATGTGGTAGGAGTGAGGATGATTTTTCATGACCTCTTTTCACACATATATTGCTAGGAGTGAGGTTGGTTTTTGTTTGCTTCTTTTCACACCTATGTTTACAAGAGTGAAAAAATGTTCCTTTGTTGTTGCAACATCAGTTTGAGTGCAATCAACAATGATTTCAACATCTTAGAGGCTTGTGGAGGATAGGCTATCTGGAGCTAGCAACTGGTCGCCTTGGAATACCAGGATTGTCTTTTTCTTGGAGGAACTCAAACTATGGGATATAGATCAGGTAGTTTTTCCTACTCCCACTGCTACTTATCTAGTCTTGTTAGAAGAGTTGAGGAAGAGGAACAACAAGGAAAATAGGACGATGTGTGATGCAATGCGGGATCACATCATTCCCCACTTGACTCAAAAAGATTGGAAATTTGAGATGTGGTCATCTCTATGCAAGCTTTATGAGAGCTTTAATGAGAATTGGAAGATAGTTTTGCATGATCGACTCAGGGGTGTTCGCATGCTCAAGAGTGAGTCGGTGACTTCTTTCCTTGGTCGATACACCTAGATTAGAGACATGCTTGGAGTCGTTGGAGAGGTGTTGGACCCAGATTGTATGGTGACAACTACCTTAAACAACTTTACCAAACCATGGGGTCCATTCGTTCATGGAATTTTTTCCAGGGAGGTCATGCCCACTTGGGAGAGGATGTGGGATGATTTAGTTTAGGAGGAGACTAGACTTGTCTCAGAGGATTCTGGACAACAGTAGACAGTGCAGGGTGATGAGGATCTTACTATTTGGAAAAAGGTCAGGAAGAATACCGGTCGTGGAGGTTGGAAGGGTCCCAAGTTTGGGGCCCCACCACAGGGAGGATAGAGAAGCAGTGGGTAGAAAAGAGGCATGAGAAAAGTGAAGTGTTTTGTCTATAATAAGTTGGGGCACTATGTTGCACAGTGTCCCAATAGGAAGAAGAGGGGTGGAACCGCAGCTATAATAGAGGAGGAAGAGTTTTATACTTTTTTTGAGAGAGTGTGTGCTTTCTTCTAATGATACACTTTAGTTGAGACGACACCTAGTATCTGGTATATTGATAGCGGGGCTTCGAGCCATATGAATGGAGTTAGAGAGTGCTTGAATTATCTCAGAGACACAAAGGTCAGGATGGAGATTTTCCTCAAAGATGATTCCTTGGTTAGAGTTGTTGGGATTGGAATTGTTACCTTTCAGAGAGATGGCATGCCACCTATATCATTTAGGGACATTCTTTATATCCATGGGCTGAAGAAGAATCTGATTTTAGTCTCCACCCTCCAGGATAGAGGTCTTGAGATGTCGTTCATAGGTACTGAGGTATTCATACAACCTAAGGGGTCCTCGCTTGCCTCGGGATAGGTGATTGGAGTGAGGAATGGGAAATTATACAAATATCTTTTTCATCCTCTTCATGCATTGGCAGTGAGAAGCAATAGAAACAAATAGACATGTGAGATATGGAATCATAGGATGGTCGATCTACATCATGGGGCTCTCAGAGGATTGAGAGAGGTTGTTCCACTGTGCCACATATCATTACAAAGCATAAAGATGTTTTCAAAGGCTGTGCTCTTGGTAAGTTTACCAAGGCCTGGTTCCCCAGCAGTGACACCACGTTAGCTGGGATACTAGATTTAGTACAGATAGATGTGTGTGGGCCCATGTCTTGGAAGTACTTGAGTGGTTTTGAGTACTATATCACATTCATTGATGACTACTCAAGGAATACCTTGATCTATTTCCTGAAGACCAATAGTGAGGTCTTCAAGAGGTTCCAAGAGTTCAGATCTCTTATGGAGAACCAATATGGAAAGAGGATCAAGGTCTTGTGGTCAGATAAAGGAGGAGAGTATTCCTCCACTTACTTTGTAGACCTTTTTTCCCAGCATGGGATTAGAATACATATGACCGTAGCATACAACCCCCATCAGAACGGAATTGCTAAGAGGCAAAATTGGGCTATCACCGGTGAAGTGAGATCCATGCTACACGATCAGAGTTTTCCTCTCTACCTATCGACAAAGGTGAGTGCTACTGCAGTTTACCTGTAGAGCAAGAGTCCTAATAGGATATTGGGGAGAATGACTTCTGAGGAGGCCTTCACTGGTAGGAGGCCCAAGGTTGAACACATCAGGATATTTTGGTGCTTGACCTATTCTCATGTCCCATAAGAGAAGAGGACAAATCTAGACCCCACGGCAAGAAAGGGATTCTATTTGGATACTCATAGGTGTTCAAAGCCTACCGCATCTACATTCCATCACTTAGGAGAGTAGTGGTGAGTAGAGATGTCAGATTTGAGGAGGCTATGGATTTTCAGAGATCTCGTGAGTCGAGAGTCAGTGTGGAGGATGATGTAGAGGCACCTATTGATGTCTCAGATGGAGCATAGCCTCAGGTTTCTGGTACACCAGTATCAAGGGTGACAAGGTCACCATGCACAGCTTCAGGGTCACAGTCAGAGGTTGTTCAGTTAGAGGGGGAAGAGGCTTTAGAATCTTAGAGTGTTGAGACTAGAACTGAGGCAGTTACTCTTGGGCAGAGAGAACTTACTTATCCATTGACAAATTCAAAGAAGAGGTGACCTAGATGGTTTTAGGAGACCCTGAAGGAGGCCAAGGAGAACGTAAAGCATCCCAAGAGCCAAGTCAAAGAGAGTATAACTACATTGAGACTTGAATCATATTTGGATTTAGTGATGAGTATCACAAATATTGAGCCATAGACATTTGTGCAGGTAGTGGATGAGCAAGAGAGAGGTCATGTTGGAGGAGTATGACTCCATTGTGTGAACGATGTTTGGGAGGTGGTTTTGAGGCCATTGGGGAAGTCATTTGTGACTTCGAGGTGGTTGTACAAAACCAAGTATGTTGCAGATGGCATCATAGAGAAACACAAGGACTATTTTTTGCAGCAAGGCTTCTCTCAGATAGAGGGATTCGATTATGATGAGACATCCGCACCAGTTTCAAGATACACCTCGATCAGGAGCATTATCTCCATAGCGGCAGAGATGGGTTGGAGCATTCATCAGATGTATGTGAAGTCCACATTTTTTAATGGATTTATAGATGAGGAGGTTTATATTGAGAAACCATATGGGTTTGAGGTGAGTGAGAGGGAGACTTCTATTTTTTAACAAAATATTGGATATTTCCACCATTATTTAACCTTAAAACAATTATCAAGTAGCAAAAAAATGCATTGAAAAAAGAAAGTAAATAGTTATACATTAAAATCCTTTAACAATATTTTCTCTATGAAATAATCCTCCATAAGAAATTCCATACCATCATAAAAGATTCAACGCACATGAACAATCCAATTCAATCCATCATGGTAACAATCACAAAATTGCATACCGTCACAAAAGATTCAATGCACACTAACAGTCCAATCCATCATGGTAACAATCAAAGAATTCCATACCATCATAAAAGATTCAATGCACACAAACAATCCAATCCATTAGGGTAACAATCAGAGAGAGAAATCACAACATTGTTACAAGATCATAATTTGAACAACATTGTTATAGGATCATAATTTGAGAAACTTGTCCAAAACATCCTCTTCCTAATCGAAGTAAGAAACTTTGATGTACACCCAACCATAGTTCAGTTGAATATAATTCCTGTGAAAATACGTTATGAATTATTAGGTTTATAATATTATATAATCAATAAAGATTGGATCAATAAATTGAACTATTTAAAAATTAGATCAATCATATAAACTGTGTTCTAAACAGAAAATTAGAAGATCAAATTCGATTAAACCCTCTATCAAGTTATATTCTAGGGAAGAAAGAATCCCTATTTTTTTTTATAAAAATGAACAAGTCCTATTTATTTTGGTTATTGAACCTATATGCTTATTGCAATGGATTTCACTACGAATCCCACAAATTCCATACTTTACAGTCATAAAAAGGCCCTACGTGAAATATGAGGGCTCTAACAACTTTTGGGTTGGGTGACGTGATTTTCTCACAGACCAGCTTCTAAGGAAACCTATTGACCTCAACCATAAATTTTTAATATCCATATTGTTGGAAATTTGTCATGGTAAAGATTTAGGATTTGGTACTAGCTATGGAGAATGAAAAATACAATCTAATTACAACAAACAAGAAATGATACTAGTAATTTAATGGATCCATATGATAGAGTCAACAATTTTCTTGAGAAAACAAGAAATGTTCATAGACCTTCCACCTAGAACTGAGAAGTTCCATATCAAAATATAATGTAAAAAATAAAAATAGATCTACACTATATTTTTTTTTTGAGAATTTGCATGGAAATCACGTTCAGTTTCACTCTTAATACATGCAAACATTAGACATTCTCTTGCATATTTTTTCTATAGACCGACCAAGATCTGGACTAGATTAGATAACTTAAGAGGAAGGGAAAAAATTGCTTGTGTGTTTGTCTAGAGAAATTCATCATGCCATTGTGAAAAAAAAACCACCCTAAACATTCCATAATTTTCTTCTCATTAATGCAATGTTAGATATAAAAATAGCCGGCAGAAGTCGTGCAAAATTAGAAGGAAAATTAATGACTCACAACATTGACTGCACTGCTTTGAAGATGAATGTGAATATATTGGAACAAGCTATCATAGATTTAGGTCCAAGAACAAATTCCAATTCAGTCATTAAAAAGAGATGGGGATCGATGTTGTTGCCTCTCAACGTTTCCTTAATCAAGATAGTCACATTCTAGTTGGCTATCTTACTGGACCACACTACCACCGAACAAACGAGTGAAATTCATGGACAATCATTTCAAATGTTAGTCAGGTAATGCCAAAGCTAGTTCTTAGAGTCTATCAAAGTTTGAATAAATGAACACAAAGTTCTCAAAAATTGTTGTATTAGTAATGACTAGAGTGTGGAAATGCAGTAAACAAGGCTGTGACTGGTGAGAAAAACAGAGCTACATTATATATCAAAATCAAAATGTAAGAAAAAGAAAAGAGAATATTATAATTCATGCATTCCGTGTTCAAATAATTGCAACCAGGTTATGTGCATTGCATACCATATTTTTCTTCAAATTGAATTGAAGATGAACCTGAGAAACATACTGAGGCTTGAACCATCACCATAGTCGATTCTCCATGGTCTTTGTTGCTGAAATATACAAAAATTAGAAGAAAACTATGCAATGACATCCGATCGTTCTTTCCACGCCAACCCTGCTTTCCTACGCCTCCAATAAGGTATTCTTTGTTGGATCAAAAAGCTTCGTTGGATTCCATTGGATCAAAAAGTTAAACGACTAGATCAAAAATCTTCAATGGATTCCATTGGATCAAAAAGCTTCGTTGGATGAAAAAATATCGTCTAACAATGTCAGAAGCTCTTCTTGTTTGAAAATATTCCTCCACTCGCACCCTCAACCGAATCAATATGAGGACGTGGATGACACATACATATTCCTCTATGATGAGGAGATCGACGATTTTCATATTTTTAACCAGATCGATGTCTCCCAAAGACCCTCCATTCTTTCACGACATGGAAATGAATGCAATCCAATGCTTCTTCATACAGGCTTTGTATTTTTATCCATATATATATATATATATATATATATATATATATATATATATAT
>ML783184.1:511052-545732 GCA_009831015.1 Picea engelmannii
ATAGAGAGAAATATATGAGATAATGGACGTATTATACTTGGGTATCACATCTCTATTTAGAACTTTTATAGTCATTTTGTTACTTTTGTTGTTGAATTATTCTTGTACTTAGTAGCATCATGTGGGACATTTTTTAGCTATATTGGTTGCGCTACCATTTCCAATGTCCTTGGTCAAGGGGACAACACCCCCCAATATTATTTATGAGGCATCTTAACGAGTGCATGCATTGCATCATTAAATGAATCTTGTTGCATTACCATTAGCTTGTTAGAAATTTAATATTGTACTCTCATAATTGTTGGTTTAGCCTAGTTTTTTAATTAGAGTATTCTAATCCTACAATTTTATGGAAATTACAATATGTTTGGTAATCCTTTCACCCTTATATTGACCAACATATTAGTGACCTTGAATTTGTTCCTTCTAGTATGAGTGAAATATAACTGTTTAAAATTATTGAAAGTATTTGGTATCTTGGATAAGCTCACAACCAATTTGCAATGTATATTTTAAGTGTTGTTATTTTATTTTGTCATCAACATTTACACAAGTTTTGTAATTTTATATGAATCACCATCTACCTATAACAAGAGGCAATAGTCGAAGAGTTGATCCAGATCCATTCCTCTCTTTTCTACCTCATTTTTTGTTGAGTTGTTTATATGTTTCCCAATGTTTGTTGTGAAAACAACTAAAGGATGAACTTCAAATTCACTATCTCTAAATATACCACCTTGTTGGACATGTAATCATTGGGATTACATTACCTATGTAAATATGATTGTAGATATCAAGATTCATAGGTGATAGAAAGAGTCACACAGAAGGTGAAAACCAATAGTCAGTCATAAGTGTATTTATCGACGTTTATGTTAATGCAATAGACAACTATGGAGTTGGTATCAGAGCACGAGATAATTGTATGATTTGATCCCTCAATGTTTCCTATCCTCTTGCAAATAGAAAATGCCTCCTCTTTGCATGTTATTCCCTCTTCCTACTCTATTTGGTTCTATGTCTCTCTACCAGTCCGTCCACATCCTAGTTCTTCTAGGGATTGTTCCAGTATGTGTGCCATTTTTTCTTTTTGAATGTCTTATAAAACCCTAATTTTCTCATCATGCACACGACTTACCCTTGTGCTAAACCCTAATATGCTTTCACTTTCACTCAAACTTTTACTAGGATTTGTAACAGACCTGAAAAAGCATTTAGTACGCATAGTATTGAGAAATTCATCATCATACGCCTGAGCAATCTAGTTCAACTCATTCTTAGGTGTTGAATATGAACCTGATATCAATTCCCACGTATGTATTTTTACTTTTCGTCTTGACTAATACACTCGTATAGAGCCTGTATGAATCCTCTTCTAGATTGAAGACTGATTTCAGTCATTGCTCGAAACACTAGAATCGATTTCTCATGCATTTGTGGTTGAGAGGTTTTTGTTTTCGTCGCACTTCCCACAAAGGTGCCGATGATATTGAGAACCTATAGGATGACGAAACAAAGGAAGAGGATGGTGTGGAGAGAGGCAAGGGTGGTTTTTGAAATAATTTGGCATATGGCCTATTAATATTTTTTGGCATTGTTGTGATTGTTTTGGGAGTCGTTGTGGTCATGGAGGTTTTCATTTTCTCTGTGCATGGGATCATGTGTAATCTAGATTGTATTTGTGATCATACAAGAGAAGAGATCGGGGAACATACTCAAAGGAAGGATGCACAAATGTATAATAATGCACCTATTGGGACCTGCTATCTTATAATATGTTTCCATGTGCATTTTGAGTTTCATGAGAAGATTTATGACTTATTTATTTAAAGTTCTAAGTTTCCTTCACGACTACCACCTTTAACACACTCACATGCCTCTAGGCCACCAGGAAGGCATATTTGGAAGAATTGCAAGAATGTACTAGAGCAGATATGGAAGAGAAGCAACATCACACTATATCATATACAAAATAATTGCAAAAATCAATTGTCATGAAGAGACTTAAATCCAAACATTGATCCTTGAGTTATGATGGCTAAACATTCAGTCGATTTTGGATACCAATCATTATTCCTTCACATTGCCCTCCTTTTCAAGTTGTATATCTACTTCTACAGTTGTTTCTTCATTTTTTGGTGTAATCTTTGTGCCACTGGTGTATAATTCTATACAATGTTACTATAGACCTAGAATGGCATACAATACTATATAGCTATTACTTATGTTTTTTAACAAAATATTGGATATTTCTATAAAGATCTTCTTATTGATTTTGCAAGCTCAATTGAGACTCCATAGCTATTGGTTCACAATTTTGTTTCCGCTACACATGAATGAAGGTGGAATAATATTCATTCTCTCATTTCCATCATTGGCGTGGTGTTGAGAGGTATAGAAAAATATTGGGAATGGTACAGAAAGATCAAAAGAACTTTGATATTCAATGATCCATGGTATGGAATTTGGGATGCAATAGTTTCCAATGAATAAGAAGATGAAACAATTAACTCAGAATAAAAGTTGAATAATAGAAGATCGAGTATTCCTACATCAAAAAAATAACATACCATATGGGAGGACAAATACCATAAAGCATATATTGTGATTCTACAATAGTAAGCAAAGAGAACTAGAAATCATATAACTCATGGTGAAGATATTAAACCTAGAGTTGAATAATTATGACCTTGCTACCCCCCCCATTCCTAGGGGTAACTTGATCCAGATGGATTTCGGTGGCCTCCCACCTATTCAAACTGGCTCATTTTGGCAATTTTCCAATTTGATAGTTTTTTCCTAGATTTTGGGTCCCTTACTTCCAAGTTTGTTTTGAGGCTCGCCATAGACAACATGTGGATTCCTCAGATATAACTTTCCAATGATATATATTGTGCATAAAACAAAGATCGAATGCAAAAGTTACAACCCCGAGAAGTTGATGTACTAACTTACCCAAATGGGGCCCACATGACTTTTGGCGCTTCATCTCCTAGGGTTAGGTTTTTGGATGTCTAGGGTTTTTTACATTCCTGATTATTGTAAAAATGCCTTGAGAGACTCATTGTACTCATCTTCTTGTGAATGAGCACATTTGTCACATCTTTTCTCAGAGATAATCCGCTGCCATTCTAGCAAGATTTTTTTCCACTAAATTTTATAGTTTCATCTTATTTCCCTATTGAATAGAAACCAGTTTTACTGTATATTTGTTATTCTGTGTTAAGCATATTTTGATAATAATATATATTCATTTAATTATTCTCATAAAATCTAGATAAGTGGTATCATAGCGGTCTTCTCCTTGTTGTTCTTAATGCATGTCCCCAACAAGGTCAAGGTACAAAGAATTGGGTCTCGAGCTTGTTCCTCTTGAGGAAAAAATCTCTCACATGCCCAAGCGACCTCTAATGGCGGGAGAAAAGAATGACAATGGGACATGATATCCCTTCAAAAATTTTCTCAAGGAATCCCTCACACAAAAAAGGAACGAGATGATGGATAGTTTTGCACAAATCCTTCTTCATCTACCAACAGATGACACATCTTCCTTAAACAGAGGCACCACCCCCTTCAAGGTATAAATCAACTTCGATATTCCTATATTTGATGGTCTAATAGATGCATATGTTGTAGACAAATGGTTGAATCTACTAGAAGGGTATTTCTCTATCTATAACTTATTGAATAAAGAAAATATTACTTTTGTGCTCCTGAAAGTTGTTCCATGTGTCAAATATTGGTGGGAAATTTTTTGTGAGCAGAAGGAAACAAAGGAACCCTCATTATTTACAGTCGCAATCACCAGGGAGTACTCCAGGGATTTTATTAAGGAACAATACTACCCTGTTGTAATTTATGATGACCTGTATACAAAGTGGACCACACTATGGAAAGAAAGAGACCAAGTAGTGCACGAGTTCACAAATATCTCCCATACCTTGCACACCAAGATGGGTATCAAATATTCTTAGTGACATATGGTGCTCAAGTATCATAGTGGTATGCATAGATACATCCAGTTTGAAATGGATTTTCTGGACATATCATCCTTGGGTGCGGCCATATGTTGTCAAAATTGAGTAGAAGCTCTAACAAAAGATGCAGAAATTTGGGCCTGGGAACCCCTCATAGCAAAATATAGGAAAGGGAAGCCCCAATTCGCAGAATAAAGACCAACTGCCTCAGGACAACTAGTCCAAGCCGTAATAAGAAAAAGGACATCATAAAGACAAAGAAAGATACTCGGAAGTGGTGTGACTTCCATAAGATCCCCTGGCATAACACTGTTGATTTCCACTTAAAGAAGTCATTGGTGGCTGAGGTGAAAGCCTGTGAATTGGATGCGGGTTTTGACTCTGATTCAAAACCAGAAAGGGGGAGATGGATCATTGATGCAAAACCCAGTGCTATTGTTGCTACAACCAAGCTCCAGCTCAGTGAACCAGATGATCTAGAGGAAGGTGAGAAACTTTTTCATTCACAGATGTGGGTGAAGGCTACCCCATTTCACTTCATCATTGATAGAGGTAGACAAAAAAACCTCATCTCAACAAATTTTGTCAAGTGAATCACCCTTCCCAATGTCGCACCCACATTCCTACACCATTGGATGGCTCCACCAAGGAAGAAAAATCCATGTCAGCCAACAATGTCGCCTATCATACAACATGAATCCCTTCAAAGACGAGGTATTGTGTGATGTTTCTCCTCTCGAAGTTTGTAATTTTATTTTGGGCCAACTAGATTTATGGAAACGCCATGTTGTGTATGATTCTAGGCCTTGAAGTGTTATTATTACTTTCAAAAATAAATTGTACAGGATACCAAAGGTAGTCCCACCTAGTGATATTTCCTTCATATTTGCCAAGCAATGTAGGAAGGCCATCTCTCAGGTGGAAATGTTTGTCTTCTTCATGATTCTCTTTAAAAATGAGTGAAATAACATAGCCACATCTAGGGTCTTCGATACCTACCTCTCCTCACAATATAATAAAGCAGATAAAGTCGTGGAAGCATACTCAAATATCTTCTCCTCACTTACTAGGGTACCTCTGCATTGTTAGGTAAAGAACCCCATCTATCTGACCCCCAATGCACCACTTCCCAATGAACCAGTCTACCATCCCTCTTTGTTATAGAATGAGGAGATCAAGGGGAAGATCCAAGAACTTATCCATAAGGGGAACATCCATCCCATCTCACCACCTTGCGAGATCCCAATCGTGCTGGTACAGAAGAAAGATGGAACCTGACGACTCTGCATTGATTACCAGTCTCTGAATAAAATCACATTCGGAAACCGAAAAATGATTCCCTGAATCAATGACCTCCTTGATCAAATCATGGGGTCCAAATACTTCAGTAATATTGATCTGAAGTCTGGCTACCACCAGGTCGCGATAAAGTAGACAGATGTATGGAAGACCACCTTCAAGTCAAAGGAAGGTATTTTTGAATAGTTGGTCATGCCCTTTGGCTTGAAAAATTCTTCAACCACTTTCATGAGGATGATGGATGATATCCTATGACCATTCACAAATACTTTTGTAGTGGTTTATCTGGATGACATTCTCATTTGCAACAAGACATGAGCATAACACTTGCAATATATTCAACTGGTTATGTACACCCTGTGGTATCACAAGTTATACGCCAAGTTGGAAAAATGCTCCTTTAGCATGGACGGGGTCCATTACTTGGGCTATATCATTGATCAACATGGTGTACATGTGGATTCAACCAATATCCAAGTCATTTGTGACTAGATATCCCCAACCACACTCACTAAGCTTCAGAGCTTCTTGGGCCTTTCCATTTTCTACCACAGGTTCGTGCTGGGATTCTCCCATATTACATGGGCCCTTAGCCAAGTAACTAGGGGTGATACTAAGGAAAAATTTGTGTGGGTTCAATGTCAACAACAAGCGTTCAATGATTTGAAGCAGCGCTTGTGCTCATCCCCATTACTTTCACTACTGGACCTACAACAACCCTTTAACATCAAGACAGATGCTTTAGACTATGTTGTGGGCATCATTCTTACTCAACACAACCACCTCGAGGCCTATCATAGTGAGACACTATTAGATGTTGTCCATAAGTAACCTACTTATGAAAAATAAATGTACTCCATTATGCAATCATTTTTCCAATTGAGACATTACATAATTGGGAAGGAGAAATTCATCCACGTTGATCATAATCCACTGTAGTTCATGCAGACAAAAGGAAAATTTCAAAATGACCGCCATCAGAAGTGGTCCACATGCAGCAATTCCATCTCAACATCAAGTATGAAACAAGAAGCACCAACCGCGTCATTGATTGCCTCAGCAGACCATCAGTTGTGACACTCACCACAGTGCTAGAATCTTATGGACATGAGACCTTTGGATGGCCCCAAATCTATGAGACAGACCCATACTTCACCACCACCTACCAAATCTTGGGTGCAAATTTAGTTGTCACTAATTTCCATTAAAAGTTGGGATGTTGTGTCTTCTGGGCCATATCAACATTCCATCAAGAGAGCGAGTGAATATCACCTGGTAATCCCACTAGAGTCAGGTGGAAGGACACTTCGGCTTCGAAAAGATAGTGGAAATCCTACATAAACATTTCTACTCATCTAAACTTTGATAAGAGGTCAACAAGTATATAAGGTTATGCATTTCCTGCGATATTGCCAAACCGACCACTAAGAAACATGGTGTGTACACCCTTCTACCTAATCCTAACAATAAATGGGAATCCATCTCCATGGATGAAATGTTGGGCCTCCCATCCTATTATCAGACAAATCAATAGGTGCGGACACTAACTGATCTCCTTAGATCCACCTATATCTAGAAAAAAACATACCAGAACATGACGCTTTCCTTAAGTTTTAAATATTGAATTTACTAACTGAAGAGGGATGAGTGACATACCATTTAAATGTCGGTTCCTCTCGCCATCGTCATCCTAGCTCCATTCCAATGCTCATACAATGATGAACCTGCAAAAGAACACAACCAACCAAAGTGATAGTAATAGCATAAACTCAATATAAACCTATGTATGTGATCAAGGAATCATACAATAAAACACAACAAGATTTATAGGAAAGAATCATATTACTATATCATATTAAATGTGAAAGAGAGATTACAACCATGGCCTTGATGTCGTAAGTTCCCTTCCAACTGTCCTTTGTTCCCCACACACTTCCACTCCAAGAATTCCGAGAGCATAGATCCGACAGTATTCACAATCTATCTTGACAAAGTGGCTCATCTAGCCAAGCTAAAAATCTCCAAAGCTCAATCCAATCCAAGCTAATTCCAAAAGCTACAAATATAACCAAAGCTAACTTTCTCCATGAGAAATCCTCTCCTTTTATAAGTTGAAGAGGATAAGGTGAGGAGGTTAGGATGATCCCACTAAATCATGAAAGCGAGTAAGATCCAAACCATTGGGATGCCACCTCACCATAGAAGTTTCTCCTTCTGGAAAATTCGAGAAAATGCTTGTTTTTCCCATGTGTAGGCATTCTCACACACTGCCTATAGAGAAACCTGCAAACATATTGCACCCTAGCTATGGTGAAACTTGCAAGAATCAGGCATTCTCACACCCTACCTATATAGCAACCTACGAACTTCCTTTTTTACAAAGTTTTTACAAGGGAGAATGCAACTTCTTTTCTCAGGAAAAATTCTTCTCCCTTCTCTCTTCAGGAAATCAAGCCATTGACCCCTCTGAAGGAAACATATAGGTCTACATCATTAATGGTCATAGGGATGATGAAAATAATGTGTAACACAACCACCAAGAGGGGAAATGAATGTGTTTTTGTGGTTGTTGATTGCGTTTCTAAGATGGCGATTTTGGCTGCCTGTAGGAAGAACATCACAGCAGAGGCCACTGCCAAGTTCTTCTGTGAATGAGTATGGGTACATTTTAGAATATCACAAAACATTTTCTCAGATTGGGACAGTGGATTTGTCAACACATTCTGGTCAAGCCTTTGGTCATTGCTAGACACCAAGCTCAACAAACCCATGACCTTCAACCCCCATACACATGGCCAAACCAAGGTCACAAATCAAATGATCATGCATATCTTGTGCATGCATAACTCCAAGCACCCTCGCACATGGAATGAGAGTCTTCTCTATTTCCATCATAGCTACAACTGAGCCTTGCATAGCTCAACTAGCCACAACACCTTTTAGGTGGGGTTGGCATTCCAAACATTGGGTTCCATAGATTTTGCACTACCTCTTGCAGTCACCTCGACCGACACATCTCCTACTCCAAATGAATATGACAAATCCACCCAATTCATTGAGAATATCTAGCACATCTGTCAACAGGTTCAGGATATCCTACAGAAGTCTAATGACAAGTACAATAAGCGTCACGATCAACACTAGGTGCCACATAAGTTTCATGTGGGAGAAAAAATTTGGTAACAATTGTATAAAGAACACCTTACCAGACTCCATCATAATATTCTCCCACTCTATTAAGGGATGTACACCATCACCAAAGTTATGGATGATAATTCTTTTGAGCTCAATATTCCTCCTTTCCTTGGCCTGCACCCAGTGTTCAACATGGATCTCCTTCGACCTTATTTCCCACCATTATTGGATATCTCAGAGATAGCAGAAGAAATGAAACCAACATAGCTCAACCTCAACTTCATATAAAAAGCATCCAATTATCATATTCTGGACAAAGAGGTAAAGGGCACTCACTAGCAAATGATCCATCTTTATTGAGTTGTCAAAGTAGGGCAGCTCTTGCACCAAGGAAAGTGGCTCACCCGGGGCCAAATTCAATGCAAATTTCCTCATCTAATGGAGGAACTAAATGCAATGGATACCATTTCTTACTAAGGGGAAGGATTGATCCAGATGGATTTTGGTGGCCTCCCACCTATTCCAACTAGCTCATTTTGGCAGTTTTCCAGTTCGACTGTTTTTTCCTAGTTTTCGGGTCCCTCACTTCTGGGGTTGTTTGGAGGCCCTAACTAGAATTTTTAAGGATCACCAGAGAACACATGTGTATTCCTTGGATATAAATTTCCAATGGAATATCGTGTGCCTGAAACAAAGATCATATGCAAAAGTTACTACCCCAGAAAGTTGATGTACTAACTTACCCAAACGGGGCCCACATGACTTTTGGCGATTCATCTCTTAGGGTTAGGTTTTTGGATATCTAGGGATTTTGAAATTCCTGTTTATTGTAAAAACACATTGAGAGCCTCATTGTAATAATATTATTGTGAATGATCACAACCATCAGATCTCTTCTCGTAGATAAGCCGCCACCATTCTAGCAAGATTTTTTTCCGTTGCATTTTACAGTTTCAACTTATTTCCCTATTGAATAGAAACCAGTTTTACTGTATATCCGTTATTCTGTGTTAAGCATATTTTGATAATAATTTATATTCATTTTGTTTTTATTATAAAATCCATATAATAAATAGAGGAGATCATGTCTTATGGCCTGCAATGGAGAACATGATCCCAACCATGATTATGATCAGCATGTCCACAGATGGCAGCCCAACAGCCTCCCTCATTCACCTTTACAACTACAATTCAAACAAGGTTTATCACATTCAAGCAACCCAGAGTATGGGAGATGTTAATTCATCATCACCATGAGGTATGTTAGTCCTTATTTTATGCAAAGTTTTGTGCTTAATTTGTTGGGCGTGTGGATGAGGATGGCTGAAGTTAGATAACGGATCACTGGTTTGGGAAATTGTGTCAGTTTCCTTATTTCACTTCGATGGCCAACTTATGTTCCCTATTCCTGTGTTGTCACCATCCAGGGAAAAATGGGTACTACTGGGGGGCCCTCTCAAGGGTAAAGTTATGCTCCCCATCATACTTAACACTCTCCATCTTGGATCCTCTCATAGTGTACTATAATTTGATAATGGGTCATGGTCCATTCTTTCATGAGAAGAGGATTTGAAGGCCCAGAGGTTGTTTTACAGCTCCTATCAAAAGAGTAATAAAACGACGCTAAAGAAACAAAGGAATGATAGCAAAACAGGAATGACAAAATTCAATCCAAATTGGAGTTGTACTCTTTCAGTTCTCACCCTAGTCCAAAAAAATGCAATGCTAATGGCTTGAAACAAACAGACTTGCAAATATAATAAAGAAAGACTTAGAAAAAGGAAAAAAGGGGGATTGGAAAAAATAACATGTAAATATGGGGTAACTCAAGAGAAATATCACCCTCTACAAAGGTGCTCATAGACAGGGATTCAATGACACCATTAGCCATGAAGTAAGCCCTAAAACCATACCACTTTTACACTTACTCTTGAAGGGTTTTTACTTTCCCTCGTCACTCTCGAGACATCCCACTCTTCTTGGGTTATTTTATTTCTTATATTAAGGTGGCACACCTTATAGGATTGAATGAAGTCCTTCCCATAATTACACTTGGTAACTCACATGGGGTCCTAGGTTGGTGAGATACTTGAAGGGGATATTTAGGTGAGTTATATTACATGGATTATATCTTCAGTTGCAACTTACTTTTCATGTTTTAGGGACTAAAGCTTCTTATAAAATTTGGCTAACCATGTTTTATACTTTGATTTGTTTTGGATGGCCCATAAATGGGTCTTTAAAGGAAGTCCTAGGCATGTACCCAGGATTTAATGCCTTTATTGCAGGACCTTGGAACATGTGATGGAGAGAAATGTGTCGCTTAGTCACTCACCACCCTCAAATATTCAACATCAAATCCTTAGAACCCTATATTATGAAGAGATGGGATTGGTTTGACAAGATCCAATCATTATGGCACATTAATGGGTTGTAAGCCCCATAGGATGAGGATAGTACCCTAGGGCCTATTTACACACAGGATGGAGGATGTTTCAACAACAATGATTCAATAATTATTCATAGATGATATGAAACCCTCCCTTCCTTCGACACAACACATTGAGGCCCTTGATGTCACCCTCTTGACCTTGGCATCACCTTATAGGGTTTTATGTTTTTAGATTTTGATGGATGGATGGGTACCAATGATGGTTTGGCATGATCTTAGGTGTGGAGACACCTCACTTGACACTTGCTTCACCTAGGAGGATGCCACATGGCCTTTGGAGGCCTTACCTTATCCTTTGGAGGCTTCATGTCACCCTTCCTATCCTTGACATCTCACACGTGTGGCCTATTTTGATTTATTTTTTCTCTTTAGCATTTTATAAATGATTAAATGAGGGGTCAAGCCCACTTATAATTTGTTGTTAGCATTTTATGTGGATAAATGTGTTAAGGGTAGCCTCATATAAGAAGGATACCCTCACTTTCATTTTTATGATCAACATTCACTCACCTTTGTGGGTAACACATCTGAGTTTTTCACCCTCTAAAGGTTACTAGCTCTCCCTCTCTCATGTGCTATGCTTAGAAAGGTCTCTTGTGGATGGATTTGCTGATTTTGGATGGATATTTATGCAATTAGGGATACATTCTCTTGGTTTCTTAGATGGAGTAATTGTATTGGTCTATGAATCACCATCTACCCATAACAAGAGGTGATAGCCCAAGTGTTGATCCAGATCCATTCCTCTCTTTTCCATACCTATCCTTTCAGTGGTATCAGAGCACATAATAACTCTATTATTTGATCCCTTAGTGTTTCCTTTCCTCTTGTGAACATAAAATGCCTCCTCTTTTCCTCTCAGTCCCTCTTCCTTCTCTCATCAATTCTCTATCTCTCTACTATTCCATCAGTGTCCCAGTTCTTCCATGGATTTTTCCAATTTGTGTGTCATTTTTTATTTTCTCCTGTATAGTAAAAACCTAATTTTGTCATCACATGAATGACATGGTAAACCCTACTATTATTTCACTTTCACTCAAACGTTTACTAGGCTTTGTAACACAACTTGAAAATCATTTAGTACCCACAATCTCGATAAATTCATCATAATACGCTTGGGAAATATAGCTATGCTCATTCTTAGGTGTTAAATATGAACCCGATATCCATTCCCACGTATGTATTTTTACTTTTCGTCTCGACTAATTCACTCATATATAGCATGTATGAATCCCTTTCCATCTTGAAGAATGATTTTGGTCATTGCTCGAAACCCTAGAATTGATTTCTCATGCATTTGAGGTTGATAGGTTGTGGTTTTCATCCCACTACCTACCAAGGTGTCGATGATATTGAGCTCCCAAAGGATGACGAAATCAAGGAAGAGGATGGTGCGAAGAGAGGCAAGGGAGTTTTTCAAAATAATTTGACATTTGGCCTGCTGATAATTTCTGGCATTATTGTGACTATGTTGGGAGCCATTGTGGTCGTGGTGGTTTTCATTTTCTTTTTGCATGGGCTCATGTGTACTCTAGGTCAAACCTGTGATCATACAAGTGAAGAGAGCATACTGGAAGGAAATAAGAACAAATGTATAATAATGCACCTATTGTGACTTGCTATCTGGTAAGATGTTTCCATGTGCATTTCGAGTTTCATGAGAGGCATTATGACTTATGTATTTAAAGTTTTGAGTTTCCTTCATGGATACCCCCTTTAATGCACTCACGTGACTCTAGGCCACCAGTAATGCATATTTGGAAGAATTGCAACAATGTACTAGAGTAGAGATAGAATACTAGAAACTTCACACTGTAGCATATACAAATTGCAACAATGGATTGTCATGAAGAGACCTAAATCCCAACGTTGATCCTTGAGTTATAGCTAAACATTTAGTCGATTTTGGATACCAGTCATTATTCCTTCACATCGCCTGCCTTTGCAAGTTGTATCTCTACTTTTGCAGTTGTTTCTTCATTTTATTGTGTAAGATTTGTAGAACACATACATAAGTCCATACAATGTTACTATATACCTATAATTCCATACAATAATATATAGCTATTACTTCTATTTCTTCACAAAATATTAGATATTTCTACGAAGATCTTCTGATTGATTTTGCAAGCTCAATTGAGACTCCATATCTATTGGTTCACAAGTTTGGTGTTGCTACGCGTGAATGAAGGTGGTAGAATATGCATTCTCTCATTTACATCATTGGCGTGGTGTTGATTCTGAAAGAAAATTATCGGTAAATTTACAAAAATATCATAATAACTTTGATCTTCAATGATCCATGGAATGGAATTTGTGAAGCATCGCTTTCCAATGAAGAATAATACGAAACAAATTACTCAGAAGAAAAGCCGAAGAATAGTAGATCGACTATTCCTACATCAAAAAAATAACCTACCATATGGAAGGACAATGACCATAAAGCATAAGTTGTGATTTTTGCGACAGTAAGCGAATAGAACTGGAACTCATGCAACTGATGGTGAATCTCTTTAACCTAGAGTTGAAGAATGTCGACCTTGTTACCCCCCCATTCCTAGGGGTAACTAGAGGAGATCATTTCTCATGGAATACAATGGAGAACATGATCCATGTTGAATTTCAATGCTTATCTTATGAAGATGTGGTTTATTTCAATTTAGCATGTACTTGAACCATAAACAATGCAACAATACCATACACAAGTGATACAGTAACCATATCACAAGAAGAATAACCATGCACAAGAACACAAGAGTTTATCCTAGGAAAACCCTTCTCAATCAAGGGAAAAAACCCTACAATCCTTTGCTATAGATTCAAGAGAAGATTCGCCACACCATGAACCCTAGATAAAACAACACGGTGCTCCTTGAACTAGAACATTTTGCCTAATATAAGTGCACACTTCATCCATATAACTTGGCTTGAGAGAATTTTACAAGTGTGTGAGTGAGTGAGATCCACAATGGGGATCTACTCCTATTTATATAAGACCTAGCACATCAAAAGGATGTTTTTATTGGAACAATAGGGTCGACCTCTTCAACTGAATAATATAATTAATCATTACACAAATCATACTCTCAGAAAATATAGCAAGGGATCCACACATCCTCTAGTGCTCAGCCACTAGGGACATGTCCACCTATGCTTAGCCATAGGGACGTCTACTCATCCACAAGGATGTCACTCTCAAAAGATCAAATCAACTAAGTCCATAGGAGTACCATTTGGAGATCCATCTCATTTTGACTCAACTAAGTTGATAGGATTCAGATAGAAGACCCTCTCAAGTCATCTCAACTCAGTCCAGAGGAGTATGACACACCCATCACATGAGATATCTAATAGACCTCTCAACTCAGTCCAGAGGAGAACGATCTGGATAATGTCTCATAAAGCTGCAATCAACAACACTCCCTCTTAGCTAGGGAGGCATTCTCCACCAATCCAAGTCTCTAATGGAAGTATTCAAACTTTGTCCTGGCAAGCGGTTTGGTGAAGACATATGCAACTTGCTCGTGTGTGGAAATTTACTACACATGTACTAATTTCCTCTACACCATATCTCTGATATAACGGTATTTGATCTCAATGTGCTTCAATTTGTCTTGAAACACATGATTCTCAAAGAGCTTCACACATCTCTAGTTATGACAATGGATAATGGTGGAATCCATCTCATGACCAAATAATTATGCAAGGATATTGTGAAGCCACACTGCTTCGTGGTACTCAAAGCCACATAAGTTTATTTCCTAGTGCACTAGAAAACCATGGCAAAACACAAAGTAAAACAACAATCGGATGTGCTCTTCCATTCCATTGCGCTCTCTGTCCAATATGCATCAGCATATCCCTACAATTTCATGTCTACACCAGAGGCATATCTCAGTCCATAACCAATTGTGCCTCATAGATATCTCAATACATGTTTTGTTGCTATCTAGTGTGTCTATCTTAGCTGACTCATAAACTGACAAAGTATAGTCACTGCATAGCATATATCAGGTCTTTTGTTAACCAGATATATCAATGATCGAATCAATTGTTTGTAAATATATGGATAAATATCGCTTGACTCAAAATAAGCCTCATTCATCATCTTCAAATTCATCACCACCGGTGTAGGCATAAATCTGCATTCTGTCATCCCAAATTTCATCAATATATCGACTATATATTTTCCTTGACTCAGGAAAATCTCATCAGTCCTCTTCCATACTTCTAGTACCAAGACATAGTGAATCATACCAATGACCTTCATCTCGAATTAAGAATTCAATGCATGTTTTCACTCAACAATAAGATTTTCTGAAACTGTGAGGAATAGGTCATCAACATATAGGACCAAAATTAGTCACTCGTCACAAAAAATGTGGTAGTATAGGTTAGGATAAAAAAAACTCTTATTGAAGGCCAAATTCATCAAGTATCCATCAATATTCTCATACCATGCATGAGGTTCCTGCTTTATCCCACACAAGGCTTTCTTCAACCTGCTTTATTCCATACATGGCGGTTTAGTCCATTCAAGTCTTTCTCATGTGTCACGAATCCATTTGGATACTCGATGTAAAGTTCTTCCTCAATCTCACCATTGAGAAAGGTCGCATTTACATCCATTTGATGTAGACTCCAACCCATGGATGTAGCTAGGGAAATGACCGTATGAATGGAAGTGTATCAGAAAACATGAGAAAATGTCTCCTCATAATATATTCCCTCCACTTGACAGAATCCTTTAGCCATAAATCTCACTTTTTACTTCTCAACACTTCCATCAGCTGCAAGTTTGATCTTATAGATCCACTTGGAAGTTACTACAGACTTCCCTTCCAGTATTGGAACAATATCCCACACATCATTCTTCATGATGGATTGATCCTCTTTGGTCATGGCATCTTGCAAAAACTGTTGACTTGCTATTTCTCCATGACAAGAAGTTTTAGTACCAATGATGTGGCTCATAGCTGAAACATAGCTCAAAAATATATATGGTTTCTTTCTCTCTCAGAATGTACCAGGAGGAGTTGTATGTCCCTCTACCTCCTATAGAGTCTTTTGAGCCCAAGAAGGCCTCTTATGGCCTACTTCAATGCCTTTGGGAACATCAACTGGAGCTATGGGATCAACTAGATCAATAATTGTATCCCTCTTAACTACTGAAGGGGGAGAAGGTATTGTCCCTTCAATCTTATCATTATCAATCTCCATCTGAGATTCTATGGATTTTCAAAAGGACATCTCTTCCTCAAAGGTGACATCTATGATAACCTCGATCTGTCTCAAACCAGGGATGTATATCCGATATGCCTTCAAAGATTCATTGTACCCCACAAATGCACTCTTCCTTCCTGAAGGTTCTAGCTTGGTCCTCTTCGCCTTGGGTACATGAATGTATATTGGACACCCCAATATATTGAAGTGTCCAACCTCAAGCTTCACTTTTGTGAAATCTTCTCCAGGAGTCATGTTCTTCAGAATCTGATGAGGACTCATGTTTTGAACATACACAACTGTCATGGATGCCTCTTCCCATAGAATCATAGGTAGATTTTGATCATGTATCATAGCTTTGGTTGCCTCTAAGTGTTAATGGTTATATTCTTGGAATTTTTTTTATCATTTGAGTGTTGACTTATGCATATTCTTCCCTCATCTTTGTTTTTTTACAATATTTGTGGACAAGTGAAACAGAGACATCATTATGCATGTTAATATCTGAAGTTTTCCTTGTTTGTGATTTTCACAAATAATCTTGAATATATCCCCTAAAAAATAGATGCAATATATTAATGAGTGACTTGGTCTTCAAAGCTAAATGCTTAAGGGTTTCAACACTTGTTCAGTGCAAAGTTATAGTCTCTTTCCATGTCTAAATTTTAACTTTCTTAATGGATGATCTAATACACTTGAATGGTTAAGAAATCCACTACACATTCACTGTACTTGTATAGTCACACTAATGTTTGTTGTTTCCATAAGTTGGGGTTTCTACTTCACTCTTCACTGTGCCCTTTATCTCTGATTTTTTTAGATGGTGATGATCTATCCTAAATACATGGTACATGTGCTTTGAGTACTCATATATTTTTTTATTCTTAAGCACTATATATACATCAAATAATTTCATTTGCTTGGGTCACCTTGAACACTAATTTGAAATAATGATAAATCTTCCCAAATAATATTTGGTTGTAATCTATTTTGAGTAAATTATGGAAAGTGTATCTTGATTGCTGGAAATTTTATGGTGTTTCATGAGCATCGTTGGAAAATGAATCTCACATCCTAAATACTTGTTTTCATGGTTAAGATAACATGTTAGTAATGTCTGTTGAATAACATTATTTGACACACTTTGGATGATATTAGTTTGTTTCCCTAAGTGCTAACGTTGATACTTGGGGTTTGAAAGTGTTGACACTTCAGAATGGTACTACAATAAAGATTATCACTATCCCTCACAACATTGCTACACTTCATATTCTAATGGTTGAATTTACGGTTTCTGGTATAAATCTGATGATAATATATTGTGGTTAAATATTGACACTAAATAAAAGAAGTGGGTGTTGTGCCTCTTTCGTCACCTTGGTGAGAAAATAAGAGGTGCTTGCAAGATCAGTTGGGTTTGCTGAGCAGGACAACTGTAGAGAAAAGAGTTAGAGAAAGAAAAACAAAAACTAAGATTAAGAATTAAACTAATAGATGCAATAAAAACTAAAATCATAAGCATAGGGACATAGAGATAACAAGAACAAAACGACCCATGTCACCAATGTTTGAGGCTGATATATTGATGAAAACAAAGCACCAAGAAGAAAGGGGACTATGAGTCCCTTCTTCCTCCAAGGGAAGGCTCTTGGACCCTCACTAGCTAGCTCTTCTTACAACAAAGAAAATGAAAAATGGTGATGAAAGAACTCCTTACAAATACACTCAATGGTGAGATAGATTGTCCAATGTAATGGTGCCAAAGTGCTCTTGTCAAGGATGGAGCCCTTAAAACAATATAGGCAACATAACATTACTTTGAATTCCTTGAGAAAATGAGGTGCATTCATGGCTTTTTATAGCATTGCATTGGGTTATTGTGTAACTGCTTTGTAGTGTGAAAAGAGGCCATTTAGGGAATTATTAGGTCTTTGACCAGCCCACCAGTCAGATCCAGCCTAGATTTGAGGGTCAAATTGGCTTGGGAGCTGAACCATAAGTGGTTGGGAGGCCGACCACTTTCATAAATGTGTCGTTTAGCAGGTGCGCAACTTTTTGCACTAACAGTCGCACATCGTGCGCATATGCGCGATTTATATGCTCCTGTTCTGCGCATGTGCACGCGTGCCCAATGTCTGCAAAGTGCTCTTCAATTTTTCACTACTTTGTATAGTTTTTTGACCTTTTTGAATGCTGTGGTATTAATTCAGGCTCATGAATGACTCCATTACTGGTTAACGATGCTGAGTTCTTGTAACCATGTGCAGACGGATTTTCAGTGATAACAGATGCCCCCTGATGGAGGAGGTTAGGAGCATACGTATAGCCGAAATCCATCAATGTTTCCTCTACTGAGAATGTTGTTGTAAGAGAGAGTAATAGTGTGATTGGCCAGAGCGATCCGTTGGAGGGAAAAAAGAACCGGTAGGACCCGACCTTCTATGAGGGGTGCAAAATAGAAAACTGTGTACAAATGAGGTGGGCATGCCCCATGCTCGTATCATGTAACTCTGAAAAAGATGACTGAAGCGTTGGTGTAGACAACTGCAGTGCCCTCGGGGGTGGTTTTGATAAAGTCAAAAGATAATTCTGCAAGTGAACATACTCTGAATAGTAGGCAGTGATTGCGGTAAATAGTAGCAGCGATCATGTGGGCATTGATAGCCCAGCCTAGTTCAAAGGTATTTGACAAATGAGAGAAATAACTGCAATAGTCGCAAAGTAAGACCCACCGTAACATGAGAAAGTGTTGGCGTCAATTGTTATGGGGGTCAACAACAGCAGGGAGAAATGGTGTTTCACCCTGTGTCGTCCGAGATCTCTCATTGAATGGAGAATGAGAATCAAGATACTGTCACCCTTCTGGAAAATTGTGCTGATGTCGACAAAAAGGGGAACGTGACTCCCAGAAGAAAAGGGCTTCGGGAAATATACTGAGGTGAGGAAGTGGCAGAGGTACATGGACAAAGTCAAGAAGTGGGAGGACTCAAGACTTCCCTTGGTTGGAGGATGTATGAGCTAAACAGTGGTTGCAACCGTGTAACGAGGTCGAGTGTCAGGGGGACGACAAGACTGGTGATAAGTTGTGCCAGAGGTGAGACAAGGTGAACAAATTCAGAGGGTAGAGGTAAGTGACCTGTGGGGTACTCTGAAGATATGGATGATGCCGGAAAGGGTAGATGATAAGTAATTCTCCAACCAAGGGTGACATGGGTTTCGTTTGGCCAAAAGGAGGGAAGCAGGTCATCAAAGGTGATGACAAAAATATAATGTAATGACTGGAAATAAAGGCATTTGTACAATAAATAACGAATAATTGGGGAGAAATGTACAAATACAGAAACGGGTGGCCCATGTAGGGAATAATTTGCTTGGAAAACTAATGAAGGGGGGGGGGGCATTGGTGAGTTTCTGTATGAGGTAGGTGAAATGAAGGTAGGTTAACAGATGGGAAAACTGATTGTGGATGAAATGGAGGGTTCATGATACTGTGGAGGTGCAGGTAAAAAATAGAACCGTAAAGAGATAATCTAGGAGTCCGTGTGGGAAAGCTAGAAAAATGAGGAGAAGGAGTATGTGGCTGATTCGCGACATGATGAAAGACTATCGGGACTCTCATCCCTAAAGGGTAAGGAAAAACACCATGAGTGTCAAAAAGTGGCAAAAGGTGCTATGAATGGGACAACTCATGTGGGTAAGAATGCTATCGGGTAACAGTACTGAAGATACAAATGGAGGCGTGGGTACTGCAGAGCCGGGAATGGGGATCCTAGAGGCCAATATCAGAGGGTGTGACTGGAAATGTAAATGTGATACAGCAGGAAAGACAACATGCCAGTGTTGAGTATATACCTGAAGGGGTTGTGTTGATGGATGATGATCAAGTACCTACACACATGAAAACCAAATACCCAAAGTGAACAATATCTGAAGAGAATCAAAGATATGAGCATGCATTTGATAAGTGTGACTATGTGCATGCGTACTTGACCCTGGTATGAAAAAAAAGGTACCCCAGGGGCGCAGGATGAAAAGCGACCCAGGGACTGCTGTGATGTAAGTGACGGGATGTTGATCCCGTGGCTGAAGACAGATTGAAAAATGGACACCGTGGGCTCCCGGAATGGTGAGTGGAAGTTTGGAAAAAGGTATATATATAGCTGTAGGGCCCACATTGCCACCTCATTTGTACCTTCTGCAATAGTGACTGGACGAGCAGTTTTTAGAGGAGATTTGGAGATTCGGGGAGGCCAAGGCATCCGAGTGGTGATTAGCGAGTGTCAGGTTAGTAGTCTGATCATCCTGCATAGAAATAGGATTTCATTTTTTGGGCAGGCGCTGTACGGGGGGTCGTACAGAGACATTTAGGGGATATGGGCTCCACATGCATGGGCGATCCGGTGATAGGAGTGCATACGTGAGTGCCTGTACACCAGATATATGTGCATGGGGGTGCAGTAGAGAGAGTTTAAGGCATGCTCAAAGGGCGCGCCTGTGAGTTGAACAGGCGCGCACTAGTACGCGTCTGTAGGTTGCACAGGCACGCACCTCTGCGCACCTATATGGTGAACAGGTGCGCATAGGGGCATGCCTGTGAAACAAACAGATGTGCATGGATGCGCACCTATGTAGTGAATAGGTGCGCATGCGTGCGCACCTGTGTAGTGAACAGGCGCGCATGTGTGCGTGCCTGTGGGTAACAAAACCACGCCTAGGAGGCAAGGTTGGGGTGTATAAAAATGAGTCTTTTTGATGTTGTGGATGGTTGCTTGAGCTGATATAGGGCTCTGTGTTGTCTGCAGGTGGACGGTGGTGACGATGCTAGTGGGGTGGCGAGAGAAAGACTGGGCTCAGTTGCGAGACGTCGTGGCCATTGAGGAGCTCGGTGTGCGTGCGACTTTGGCAACCTGTGGGTTGCTAAAGTTCTTTGAGTGCCCGTTGATACGAGCACATAAGTATCTATTACAGTTCCTGATCCATATGTGGATTCCAGAGCTGCACTGCTTCCTCGTGTGAGGAGAGCAGATCCCCTTCATTGTGGTGGAGGATGTATATTTCTTGACTGGGCTCCCCTTTCGGGGAACGCCCCTACCGGTGGAGTCGGTGCTGCGTAGGGGTACTTTGCTCGTTGATATTGGTCGGAGATATTTTTCAGGTCATAAATTTATGTCCGAGATGGTGGTGAGTATAACAGCAATAGATTCCCTGGCGCATCACTGTATAGCAGCGATGATTATGCAGGTATATGGGTCACTGGCGACCCAACGGATTAGTGGTGGCCAGCTTCTGGTGTTGGAGAGAGTGTTCGCTGGTGAGAATTTCGCTTGGGGCCTGACGCTGCATGTGAGTATGGTGGCGCATCTCGACCACTGTCGGTCTACTGATGCAGAGGAGTTTTCTTTCGGGTCCATCCTAGTGGCCTGGTTTCTAGAGAGGGTGTCGATGTTGCGCCCGAGGATTCTACTGGGGATGTTGGGGACGCGAGAGCCGCGGTTGAGGTGGTGGTCGACTGTTTTTCTTCGCCATGGTGGTGGCGAAGGTGGCCACTTCTTTTCTACAGAGGCGGCACAGGTATGACGACAAATGTCGCAGGTGATACTTCGGTACCCCTATGTCGGGGTGGACTTCTGGGAGGACCCGGACATGGTGCTACCTCCAGGGGAGGTTTTTGACCATCGAGGTATGTTTAGTGTTGGTGTGTATGTTTTGGTTAATTTGGTGTTTGAGATAGTAGTCCATATGTATATGATATAGATGTTGATACTATCTGTTGTTTGTTTGCATTTGAAGATGTGGCACCTTGCGGGCGCGAGGTGGAGATGCAGAGAGCGTTGGCTCGTCAAGAGCCGGAGAGACTTCCGCGGGGGGAGAGACGTCGGCGTGAGGACGTTGCGAGGCGACCAACTGATCTGGAGAGGGCAGCGAGGAGGCGTCAATTTGATGACCTTGGTGTTGGACCATCACACGCTCCTCCAGCGGCTGCTGGAGTGGACTTTGAGGATATACGCTGTCGGCTGGAGACGGTATTACAGGACGTGCCTGAGGGCCTATGGTCTCATATCCAGGATGAGATGTTCCTGGAGCAGTGTGTGGGGGTTCCGCCACCATGGTGTTGTGGGGTTATTCTACCCTACGGACTAACAAGCTAGGGCTTAAACTTGCATGCAGATCATGACCCTTCAGAAATAACCTTTAACCTTCTACCCCAACCTAAAACCCTTTTTCACAAGCAAACAAGGGAAGAACCAACTAACCTTTTTATCGACGGTTGGTGTAGATCCTCCGTTGAGATTTATCTCCTTGCTTTTGCTACTCCTTCCAAAAAGCGATCCTGCAATCAAGACAAAACTATGCATGCATGCTATTGTTCTACTAGAGGGTTAGAGATTAAACACAAATCACATAAAACATATAAGACTCATGTATTTGGGACAGGAAAAGTATCTTTTTATAAATCTCAAGATGAATCAACTTACAATGATTATAGAGACCGACCACCATTCCTCGATCCTGATCTTGGGCTCCTCCTCTTCTTTGTCCTCCAACTTCTTTGCTTGAATTCTCCTAAAGCTTGAGAAAAGGCTAAAGGGTTGGGACAAAATGGATTCGGCAATTGGGCAGAGTTTATTTGCTATGATTTTCCCTCTTTTGAATAGTACCCCTACCCCTTCTTTTATAGGCTAGAAGGAGCTAGGGTTTTCGACGAACTCTCGGCCATGCATGGTTGGGAGTTCCAGTTAACTGACCCAAAGCTTTTCATCCCGGCGGAAACTTTCTTGATTTTTTTATTTGTTAGGTAAACGCGGGTTGTAGTGGGTCAGCCAGTGTTCCAACGCGTGCAGCAGAAGGCCTGCCAGCGTTCCAACGCGCCCAGTGATAGGTTAGGGTGCGGGTTACTTGATTTAGGATGTTTTTGAAGAGTTTGTTCAGCATGGCTTTGGCAATGAAGGGCAACGAGTTGGCCTGATGCCAGGTAAGCATGGATAGTGCAATTTAGGGTTATAACAGATGCCCCCTAATGTGTGAGGTCAGAAGAGCATCTGATGGTCGAAATACATTACCAATTCTTCACCAATCTGTACTGATATGCTGAATGAGTGAGCCCAGGAATCAGGAATCAGGAGGTGCCATCTGCAAAAAGTATCAAATGTCTCACCGAGGCAGGCATACCCATGCTCGGGATAAATCAGAACCATGGCTACCAATCAAATACACTGTAGATCCATGTCAAATAACTATAAAGAGTATCCGCGAACAATACACAGTGGAGCTACATCTCGAAATCAAAAAGATATACATAGAAAGTATCCATCTCTCAGAAGCTGATTTGGCCTGATGGATGTACTTCAGATCTCGAGCAACAACTTCAAAATCTTCTTCAACTCGGGTAGGAGTGTAATATGAGTGTACGACTACACTACCCAGAGGTCTTCGAGGGCTTGTCGATTGCAGACTTGATAATCTTGATGATCGGACTGAAGGCTTCATTGATTTCGAATAAAGACTTGATTGGACATTCAGGATGGCTGGGTATGCAAACAAGAGACATATTGCAGAGGGGCCGACTTAGGCTACGTGACAAACTTCCCTTGGACAATAGCACGACAAGTGATAAGACTCAGGCAACATATCTGTTAATCATAAGTCTACGAAGCAGGAGGCAATGCAAACTCTCCATATGTTTGGAAGAGTAACCAAACGGTGGAGGACACAACTCAAGATAGCGAGCAAAGCTTCCTAAGGTCGTACTACATCCCAAAGTCTGATGAATCAAACAGACATATGTTCTTTATCCAAGGGTGACTCATAATGCTGCCAATAAAGAAAATACTTTTCCCATCCTCTTTTTGGGGTATATCTGATTTTTTTTTGTCCTTTTTTAATATTTTGAAAAGAATAAAGGAATATTACGTTACAGTGGAGGAACGAGCATAGCAAACATACAATCTCAAGGACAAGACTGATGTTCTAGGAAATAATACTCGGGAAAAATCCTCCAGTGGCCAAAGGTGTTAAGACGCAAAAGCAAACTGTTACTAGGCTGATGGGTAAAGGATGCAAGTGCGGTTGATAGAACACACAGTGGTAACGTCCTTCGATGTAAGTTTAACGAGCCCAGAGAAGGGAAGCTCGGTGATTTTTCATGTTTAGAGAGTCTGAAAAAGCATAAAAGGAAACTCCATTGGGGTACCTTTTTCGTCAATAGTCTAGTCGGTTCGAAAAAGGGGTAAACTAGAACCGATTAGACGTCAATTCAAAACCATTTTTACGAGTGTGAAAAAGACAAGATCACTCGGCCATTTTTTCACTTTTAAGGAGTCTGAAAAAAGATTAACTATGGACTCCGTCAGGGATGTTCTTCTGGACCGTTTAACGAGTGTGAAAGAATAAGGTCACTCGGCAATCTTTTCAATTTTAGGGAGTCTGAAAAGAGCTTAACTATGGACTCCGGGGGGGGTTTCTTTTTCGTAAATTTAGTCCCTCAGGCCCGAAAAAGGAATAAAAGTATACCTGAGGATACTCTTATAAAGAATCGAAATTTGATAGAGTATTCATTTGTTCGTGTAGTTGACCGTCCGGACCGAAAAAGGGGTAAACTACCGCCGGACAGACGTGACTTCAAATTTCAGTTTAACGAGTGTGAAGGGTCACAAGATCGTTCGACAATCTTTTCATGTTTAGAGGGTCTGAAAAGGGCTTTAAAGGAGACCCGCTATGTTTTTTTGGGAGTCCGAAGGGTAAGACAATAGTGAAAAAAACCCATGCAAATGAGGCTCAAACTCGTATTCAGGAAAGACTATACGGACTCCTGAGCCTACTATGTTGTTAGAAATGGCATGGACACCATAATGCAACTAGGAACTACCTAGGGCATCCATGTTTTGGTAAGCTCTACCACCAAGTTGCGACACTTCTAGAGTAGATATGACAGTTCTGTGTCACCATCGGATGGGATCGGTCCTATATCGTATGAACAAAAGGCAACGAGATGCAACAGTGGGGATGAAATCCTACCCTATATGGTCAGGTTGACTTTTGAAAAAAAAATTATGGACCGTCCTTCTGTACATTTTTTTTTTTTTGAAACTCAATGAAAAATGTCCCAATACCTGATCAAATCCTTCCCATATAACTCCGGAACCACTCAAAATGGTTTTTGGTATAAAGAAACTGATAAAAGGGGCCAAAAGGGTGACAAAAAGAGGCCAAAAAGTCTATAAATAGAAGCTGGTAGCTCATTATCACCATTGCTAATTTGGAAATTGACTCTGGAGCCAAAAGACCCCCTTTGCTAGAGATTGTGATTCTGGGAGCTACAGTGGACCAAACGGACTTCTGCTTGGACCAAGTAAGTACAAACTCCCCTATCTTGCATTTCAATACTTCATTTATGTTTTTTAAGTTTCTTTTGGGGGTGGTCGTCGACCTCTAAGAGGCCGGCCCTAGCAAAACGCGGGTTGTCCAGAGATAGCCCGTGGGTACCTGTGTGCAGGGCTAAAGCTGCGTGCCGGTACCCGCGACTATCGCCTCGATAGCCCGTGGGTTGCCCCCGTGCACTGGAAAATGTGTTTGAGATGGAGATTTAACTCCCTCTCTGCCTTGTGTGTTTTGCAAGATGTACGTTCATTGGAGAGAGAGGGAGCACGAGGCTGCCAATGAGGCAGTGGCTGCAGATCCAAATGTGATGGTCGTGCTGACGCAGTGTGGCTTGGTGAAGTTTTTACTGTGTCCATTTATGTGCGCTCAACCAAGGCTGCTGAATGCCCTGGTTGACTATTGGCACCCTGATGCAGAAGCATTTATGATAGAGGGGCAATCCTTGGTGCCCACCACCGAGGATATCTACTTTTTGACGGGCCTCTCGAGGAGAGGGGAACTCGTTAACTTTCAGACCTTTCCTGTGGGGCCAAGCAAAGTCTCGGAGTTGATAGCAGAATATTGCGTGGCTAGGACCAATCAGGGGACTTCCTCGATACCTATTAGCAGTATCACCAACCTTACTCTACAGACTATCTTATCGCTCATTGGGTGAATTACCGGCTCTGCCGCTGTACATCAAGCGTCGCGCGCACAGATGAACTATGCCATTCAGTGCATGAATGCACAAATTTTTGACTGGAGTACCACACTGTTAGAGAATATGAAGAGGCAAGTGACTGATTGCCGACAGCGGACGCATAGGAACTTCGGGTTTGGGACCATCCTATGTTCGTTCTTTTTTTAGAGAGTTCCATGTTTCAGTCCTCAGATGACAGTACGAGGACATCTGGCGACTTTCCCTGCAGTATGTAGATGGGAATCATTACTGCCGCGACAGGGTGGTGGAAGAACCGTGGAGGCCTTCAACGACGACTTTTTTGCTTGGATGTCGCGGCAGATCCCCGCCATCGAGGACTACCCATACGCGGGGATCGACTTTTCCAGATATCCAGCTATACCAGTGCCTCCTGGTGAGGAGCGAGGGGAGATGGGTAAGTCTCTGCCTATACAGTTTTTTTGTTTGCATATGTAATTTTTATGTCTTTTTGAGATATATATCATGTTTGTGTATAACAGAGTTTTTGATGGGTGAACATTGTGTTGCGTGCAGATGTGGGCCCCGTGAGGCCTGCCGATTTTGCGCGGAACAGGCACTGCCCACAGCCAGAGGCCACAGCTGCTGCCGCCAGGGGAGCAGCAGTAGCAGGGAACCCCCTAGCAGGAGAGGCTGAGAGGGCTCTTAGGCAGGTTGAGCGGAACTTCACTGAGCTCACTCGCACAGTTCCCATGATAGAGATAGAGGATTTACCGCCCCCTATGCAGACTCATATGGTGGGGTTACCTCGGACATGGGTCCGACTGTTTAGGCATTTGGGGCGAGCTGTATATGATTATAAGAGGGCCCATAATCCCTGAACAGATTTTTAGACTTTGATGTGCCTCGAGCACTGATATGTATATATATATTTTGAGGGCATAAGCCCCAGTCACTCATTATGGTTCCCATTTTTTGAGGCGCTTGCGCCCATCTATGTACTCTGAGCATTTTCGGATATTTATATATGGTTTTTATTTATTTTCTGTGTCTTTATGGATTATGTGTGCAAAAAATGTATTTACATGTGTATGATCATGATCTTTTTATGTGTGATCAAGATGCCAATCTAAAATGTGATTAGCTAGAGTATCTGTAATTTGATTTAGACTCCTAGGAACATGAAAATATGTAATATAATCAAAGTTGCGTTCCAAGAGGCGTACCCTAAGGAATATTCGGTGTAAAGTAGGATCGTGCACACGGTATATTCTGTTTAGCTGCGGCACAACTAGTTGAGCGTCTAGATAGACCTAGAGACGAGAGATACCTAATGACAAAGCGTCACAAAGAAACTCAATAACTGCGCTATACTCAGCAACATTGTTTGTGGTGTTACCTAAGCATATCCCTCCGGAAGATAACAACTGACCCTGTGGTGTAAAGATTACCCAAGCTGCGGAAGCAAGCCTCCGCGTGTGTTGACTAGCACCATCTGCATACCCAATGAACACCTTGGACTCCCTTGACATCTGCCATAGTGACGAAATATAACATCAATGACATGTCCATGACACGTTTTTCAAAAGAAACGAAAGAAAGTAATAGCACAAAGACTATACATATGTTACAAAAAGTTACCCACAGTGACCCTATGAGTAGTACTTTTTGAGGTAGAGCCCATTTCTAGGCTCTGCCAAACCATTCCCTTCAAAATCAACCAGATGATAAGCACCCTTTTTTAACACCTCCTTCACAATGAAGGGTTTGAACCACATGGGTTTAAACTTTCCTGCCCCCAGGGGGTCCTTATCTTGGTCGTAAACCAGGACAAGGTCGCCCTCAGAGAAAACCTGAGGACGAACAGACCTATCATACTGACACTTAACCTTATGTTTATGAGCCTCGTTGGCCAGTGTCGCATCATGATGTTGTTCATCAAGCTGCTCTAGGTGTACTAACCGTTCTTCAAGCGGAGAAGTGGCTGGCAATAACTGTATTGCCAACTTTAGAGATGGAATTTGACATTCGATGGGCAAGACTGCCTCCAGCTCGTAAACGAGTTGGAAAGGTGAGAAACCGGTTGCAGTCTTAACTGATGTTCGGTAAGCCCATAATGCCGAGTATAACATCAAATGCCAGTTGGAGTTGGCTGAGTTGATGGTTTGCTGTAGCATTGTCTTAAGAGTTTTATTAACAGCTTCCACCTGCCCATTGGCTTGGGGATAGTAAGGTGAGGAATGTTCTTGCCATAACCCAAGCTTTGATATTAACTTGAACATCATTTGATTTGAAAGTGACTGCCATGGTCAGTGACAATCTCTCTCGGGACTCTGAACCATGCTATAATCTGGTTAAATAAGAAGAGAGCTGCAGTCTCTCCATCATCTTTGAAAGTCGGCATAGATTCGACCCACTTAGTGAAGTAGTCGACAGCCAGAATGATATAGTGATGCCCCCTGGCTGATGGGGGGTTGCAAGTAGTGTAATCAATCCCCCACTTGGTGAAGGGAATGATGGTGATAACAGGAAACATGGGAGCTGGATGTGCCCTCATCTTCCGTGAGAAGATTTGGCACGGATGGCACTTCTTGACCGACTCAATACAATCTTTGATAAGTGTGGGCCAAAAGTAACCTGCTCGTAAAATCTTTTGGGCTGTTGCCAACCCAGATAAGTGACCGCCACAAGCTCCTGTATGACAATCATTGAGCACTATGACAACCTCCTCATGAGTGAGGCATCGACGCAAGATACAATCTACGCCTCGCCGATACAAAGTATCATTGAGTATAAGATAGTTCTTGGCCTGATGGCGTATCCGTCGACGCTCATCATGAGAAGAAGAGGTAGGACACTTCAAATTCTAGATATATATCAGTATATCTCCGTACCAGGGGTCAGACGATTCGATCAAAAACATATCCCCCCAGATAGGCGATTCCTCAGGCACAACGTCACCTGACTCAACCGGAAGTTCCGAAATAAGTTCTGCGAAGACCAACGACTTTTTGGACTTGGCTGAAACGAAGTCTAAGTCGAATTCTTGGAGGATTACCATCCATCTACTGATTTTGCTGTCGATAACTCATCGTGTCAACATGTACTGAAATGGATTCACGACAACAACGACAGTGGTCTTACGAAATAGAACATAGTGACGGAACCGTTGAACAGCATGGACTGCTGCCAACGCAAGTTTTTCAAGATGTGTATAATTAAGTTTCGGTCCTATGAGGCCTCAGCTCAGGTAATAAATCACGTATTCAGAAAATGAATCATCTTCCTGAACTAAAACCATGCCTATGGTTGACTCTGCGGTAGCCAAATATAATAGGAAATCCTTATTATAATTCGGTGGCCGTAGCAGAGGTGCGGTTGTAAGGGCATGTTTCAATGCATCGAAAGAGCATTGCGTTGCTTCGTCCCAGAGAAAAGGAACGTCTTTCTTCAGTAAACGCATGAAGCCCTTGGTGATTTCGGCATAGTTGGCGATGAAGCGTCGTAAGAAGTTCGCCTTTCCTTGAAGACTCTGAAGTTGTAAAATTGTGCGTGGGGGGGGTAACTGGACTATTGCCTCCACCTTAAGAGGATCGACCATGATCCTTGTAGTTGACACGATGAAACCTAACAAATTTCCTGACGTGACGCAAAAGCTGCACTTGTTGGGATTTAAGCGAATCCGGAAGTAGCGACAGCGTTCGAAGATTCGTCGGAGGTGCATAGGATTTTCCTTTCGCTTGCGAGAGCGTTATGCTAAATCATCTAAATAGGCCTCGACTATATGTTTGAGGTCATGAAACGCAAAATACATGGCCCGCTGGAAGGTGGCTCCAATGTTCTTAAGACCAAAAGGCATTTTTCGATAGGCAAATGTACCCCATGGACAAATGAATGTCGTTTTGTGTTGGTCCTCAGGGTTGATTTGGATTTGGTTATAGCCCGAGAAACCATCCATGAATGAAAAGGCTTCACAACTGGCACACTCATCAATGATCTGGTCGATGAATGGGGTTGGATAATTATCTTTTGGAGATGCCTTATTCAAATCACGGAAATCAGTACAGACACGAATCGTGCCTTGTTTTTTATCGACTGGCACGGGGTTTGACACCCATTGGGTCAAGTGAATAGGGTATATGAACCCTGCCTTAAGCAATTTCTCAACCTCCGTCTTAATGGCTGTTGCTTTCCTAGGATTAACTGGACGAAGTTTCTATAGAACCGGCTTAGCGGCCGGATACGTAGTGATCTCATGTTCAACTATTTTTGGATCGATGCCTGGCATTTCCTCGTAAGACCAAGCAAAAACATCGCAGAATTATTTAAAAAGATCCGTGTAAATCTGAATCTCTTCGGTGGAGCAATCCGCTCCGACGAAGACATTCTCCACGATGTCGGGGTTTCGGGAGATATTGATAGGTATCGTGGCAGCGATAGTCACCATGTTGCCCTCAGCATAAATATCCTGTGTAGCCAAGAGGTTAATGGGACAAGGATGATCTCCCGTCATGGTGATAGTGAATTCTCCTGCCTCGATTCAGTGTAACTCTAGGAGGAAATATGATCTGTGATGAAGATCTTCCTAGGGTTTGTCCGGACCAGTTATTGCTTCGATTATGGCTTCGTCAGAAGGCAAGACTAAATCTAACGAATCGGTGTTGACGAGAGAATCCTGAGCCCAGATAGGCTCAAGGAGTGGATCCAACTCTTGTGTGGGAATCGGATCAGGGGTAGTTGAAGGTTGCTAGACCAACGAGTATGCTACTTCAGCTGTCGACAAGGGCGTAAACATGCCCGCATGCCCTGTCGCATCCATCGTGTCTGATGGGGAAGGAAGAATCCACAGATCCTGAAAGTAAGTCGTGCAGAACGACGAAACATGGAAAATCTCAGCCTTGTGGTGAGTCGATATAAACTTGACATCGCCTTGAGGAGGTGGGTAGTCGAAGGTACCCATCAAATATGGGCACAAACCAACTCCTACATTGACGACACCGGCTTGAGGATTATCTACCATGGGAACCGTGGATGCCCCCAAAGTTGGGTCAGGTCGAGAGAAGGACAACTTATCAATAGTCACTATCCGACCTTCATGTGGAAACAATAAGACTCTAAAAACTATAGAGACCACTGCTTGCAATGCATAAGTCCAACTACGACCTAACAATAGATTGTAGTCGATGGGGGCGTCAACTACCTCTACTTCGACACACACAGTCTTCCCCCCTAACTGCACAGGAAAAGAAGGAATGATGCCATGTGGTCGAAAAGAACGACCATCGAACGCAGTAAGGAGAGTAGGTGACGGAGACAACTCAGGTTGACCGATGGCTTTCCAGCATGCTAACGACATAACGCAAGTCGAAGCACCCTCGTCTACCACCGTGCGGAAGATATTTCATGTAAAAGTTTTTGTGGGATGAGACACTACTATATGAAACGCGACGTGGTAAGGCAAATGAGGTTTCAAGTCAATCGTGTCTAACATGATGGTACCTGGGTTACAGGTCTCAGTAGAGCCTAAAGCAGTCAACAAGGCTTTCCTCTGAGCAGGGAAACTTTGGAGGACCTCCAAAGAAAACATAGCACAAGGGGTTTGGGATAAGTCTTCCACCATAGAGTAGTTTTGGGTGGCCCTTGCGTTTGGATTGTGAGAAGCCCTCTTAAACGCACCTTTTGGAATGCATGTCATTGTTTCACCCAACATCTTCTCGATCTGTAGAGGAAGAGATGGGATCTCGACTTCCTTGCCTTTCTCAGGGGCCCTTGGTTTGCTATATTCGTGTGCTCTAGTCATTATGAAAGCATCACTTTTCACCATATATACGTTTGCGGAAGATGAATTGTTTGGTGGAGGGCAGTTTTCTTGGCTACCCCCCTCGACACTTGTAGAGGCTTGAGTCAAATTTTGCCCATGCTGAAAGGGATTAGTCAACACAACTTGTTGTTGCTGTGTGACAAACTTCTGGGCCTCCGCAAGTCGAGGGCATAGATGGGTCGGGTGGTCTTACGCACATAAGTTGCACGGATACCTCGCCTTCCTCTTTTCCGTGGTGCCTTCACCAGCATTATCATTTGGTTTTTTATCCCCCTTACTCTTCTTGCGTTGTTTTTTCTTCCCTTTAGGCTGCTGGTTGGCCTTTGGGTTAGTCATCTGTACGGAGTGTACTTCCGACGTTTGAGTAGGAGGAGCAACCAAAGCAGTAGTCCGGCTGGCCGCTGAGTGTTGTATAGATAACTGCTGCAATTGTTTTGTCAATTGCTCAGCGGGATTGGTTTGTGCCGAACCAACTATACCATCGACATGTGGTCCGACTCTCTGTCTAGTTTTATCTAGAATCGATCGTGGTGCATCCGGCAGGATGTTGTACAATAGACCAGACTGAGAATAGATAAGCTCAAACTGTTGAGCCCTCATGATGTCATCCTCCTCGGAGAAAACCCCTGAAGTTGCGACATCTTTGGATAACTACGGAACTAAAGACTTAAGGAACCACTCAAGCAGGAATGCTGGTGGGATGGGTACCTTGATAAGACTCTTTCAGCGTCGTCACTCTCGAATATGATCCGAGATATGGTCCACAGTCGTCTTCTCGAAATTGGCTAGCAATTCTATGCCGACGTCGTATCTCACAGGTAATTGGAAATGGTTGAGGAAGGCCATCGCCAGTTCGCCAAAAGAAGAATATCGTGAACGATCAAGCTCTATGTACCATTTCGCGGCACTCCCTATAAGAGTGCGTTGAAACAATCGCAACTGGACGGAGTCATCTTTCAGTGAGTTAGATGAACACCATAAGTGGAAAGTAGTCACGTGATCACCTGGATCCTCATTAGGCTTGGCCTCGAACTTTGGAATGTCCGAAGGCAACTTCGTTGGCATAGGAGGCCAACGCGGATCATGACAGATAGGATCATTTAGCAACCGTGTTAAATATGGCAAGTGTAATTTCGCCAAGAATGGTAGTTTAGGTTGCTGCTGATAGCTGGGATAAAAGGGTCCTGGAGTTGGACTGGTACCAGGTTTCCAGGAAAAGTTTGGCTGCTGGCCCAGGTTCTGGTAGAAACCATGGCCCTGACTAGCGTAAGGGTTTTGTATGTGAGGAGACAACATTGGCTGATTACCCATGAAGGACACAGGATGTTGGGCATTCAACATGTTTGACGGACTTTGGGACGGATTACTCCATGCCGATCCTGATGGAAGAGGCATAGAAGTCTATCCGGGGTTCCAATGGCTGTGGAAAGAGTTACCCCAGAACGACATTCCAGGGGATGGAATGGATTCTTGTGCTGAGTTCCAAGGTCCTAGTATATGTGCCCCCGACGCAGGAATAGTACCCTGTGCCAGTGTAGACTGTCCAAAAATGGGTGTGCCCCCAGATGGGAAAGCAGTGGATGCAAAAGTGGTATTACCAAACGTCCCGTTCCAGACAAATGGTGACGAACCTACCGGAAAATTTTGCGCAGGTGTTCCTTGACTCCCGGCTCCAAGTGGACTTGTGTGTGTAGGCTGCCCGATGGACTGTTGATGCATACCACCAAGCGAAGGGGACGAAGGAGGAATATGACCTCCAGCGTAAGGAAAAGAATTGAAAGAGACAGGAATGCCCCCAATTTGACCCTGCAGAGGAGCGTTAGAGCTCCCTGCCCCCAGACCCAAAGTCTGTAAAGTGGAGTAGGTGAGTACAGGACTGGTACCTGAACTAGGCATACCGTATGAAAACGGAGTGCCTGTCGCACTAGGTGTGTAAAGAGGTGTAGCCGCCACAATATATGGGGTCGGTCCACTGTGCGACGTAGTTACGGTCGAGACCGTGGTGTCTCGGACCGCCGACAAAGGCAAGTTAGGAGAAGCTTCTCCTGTGGTAGCAACAGTGATAGGAAAGAAGAAATCCCAGAGGAAGTAACAGAGTTTGGTTCCATAAATGGGTTAGGCACTGACAGGTGTTCGTAAAATTGAATTGGCACAATAATGTCCGGCCACGTATCAGTGTTTGAGGTTTCAACCAATCCAAGATTGGCGGTCGATTCCTCGAGGGGTTGTTCGGGCTCAAAATCCCCGGTTGCTTCGAAAGACCCTTGATGGTCTAACTTCCGCCTCAGTGGTGGCGGGGGTGACTCCAGTATAACCAGCGGCAGGCCTAGAAGCCTTCGTGACTGGAAAAGCTCTGAATCCTCCACTGTGTGAGAATATTCACGAAACGCTAAGGTATTCTACATGAACAAACAGTAACACTCACTAAAAGAAAACCCCTAGAAGATAAGTCAAGCAAGCACTAAACTAGTTGGAAGAACAGTTACAACAACCAACACTAGAGAAACTTACCGGTGCAAGTGCAAATCGAATATGGAAGCACCCTCCAGGTATACTCTGCAAAGCGTGGCCCAATGTCTATCCTAGGTACCGCGGTATACCCCCGCAGTCACCCATGTATGTCCCTAGAAAAGATTGGCAACTAGTTTTCCAGCACGTGAACAGTCACCAGGCGGGTACAGTCGGCAGTCGGGTAGACCACAATGAGCAGGGTATCAAGCCCGAAACCTGTCAAGGGTATCGAGAGAAAATGGTCCGG
>ML783184.1:546052-558820 GCA_009831015.1 Picea engelmannii
CGTTGCTTTTAATGGGATTTTTAAGTCACAAGGTATGAAAGTGAAACTGATGGTGTGTAAAAAGACTCAAAGCAAAATGAACAAGAAATGCTTGGAAACAAAAACTTTTACTAAAATGCAAAACCAACAACTTTTCAACAAGACAGACTTCTTTTCTTTTTTAGATTTACTCAGATTTCATGCAGTAAATATAAAGGACTTTCGCTTAGATATGTGAGCTACTTATACTCTAAATGCACTGCAAAAACTTATGCAAAAAGACTCTTTCCTAGCTACTGATGCAACAACACAATCTTCAAACCAAGAAGAAAATGAAACAAATTTTTATTTTTTATTGCAAAATAACGCAACAAGGAAAAATGATGACAAGAACAAAACCAATAGAATGAAAAGAAAACTATGGCTTAAATCACAGATCGCAAAAATAATCAGAGCACCAAATGCAAAAAATCAATCAAGACAGCACCGATTCTAACACTTTCCTAAAAACCATAAAACAAATATTTTTTCTCTTTTGTCTTTTCTATCAAAACATCAACTAACAAACACAGGAAAAGGATCAGATGCCCTAACCTGCTGACTATGTAGCTCCAGACTCTATACCCCTGAGAGGATCTCTTCTCACCACAGGAGGGGATGACTGCCCCACCCAAGCTGAAAAGCTACCAATCAAGCCCGCAACTGTCACCAATACAGCACGCGTGAAAACACGTGCTGAGCTAAAACAACACGCGGGTACCCACGGGCTACGCCTAAACAGGCTGCGGATCTGTATAAAAACTGAGAAAAAAAAACACACAGGCAACCCAGACCTGAAAAAAGGCCACTGGTATTGACAACCAGGGTCTCTCAAAGGCTTGGATGCTATTACTTCAACAGAAAAGGAAAATTTTCAAAAAAAGAAAACAAATGCAAAGAATATCCAACACAATAAGACAGACTGAAAACAAGACAATAAACCAATCAAGACCCAGATAGGATCCAGAAAGCCCCCTGAGAAGGTAAACTTCTGACAGGGACGAGGAGATTGCCTCTTAAGCTTCCTGGGATCTACACGCTACTGAAACCACTACAGCAGGCGTTCAAACACGGGTTGTAGAAGGTTAGGGCGCGGGTTACACACGTGCAGGTCGTGTGTACCTCTGTGTGTCCCGAGAATAAATGTCAAGCCACAGTCAAGGAAAAACTGGTATTGATAACCAGGTTCCCTGCTAGCACTGACCTAACAGACAACAAAATAAACAAAGAAATAGAAACTGAACTTCTTTAAACTACCCAAGAACCTCTAATGAAATTCGGAAACCCTAAGAGTAAAATATCCCCAGTGGAGTCACCAATTCTGTTGTGGGGTTATTCTACCCTATGGACTAACAAGTTAGGGCTTAAACTTGCATGCAGATCATGACCCTTCAGAAATAACCTTTAACCTTCTACCCCAACCTAAAACCCTTTTTCACAAGCAAACAAGGGAATAACCAACTAACCTTTTTATCGACGGTTGGTGTAGATCCTCCATTGAGCTTTATCTCCTTGCTTCTGCTGCTCCTTCCAAAAAGCGATCCTACAATCAAGACAAAACTATGCATGCGTGCTATTGTTCTACTAGAGGGTTAGAGATTAAACACAAATCACATAAAACATATAAGACTCATGTATTTGGGACGGGAAAAGTATCTTTTTATTAATCTCAAGATGAATCAACTTACAATGATTATAGAGACCGGCCACCGTTCCTCGATCTTGATCCTGGGCTCCTCCTCTTCTTTGTCCTCCAACTGCTTTGCTTGAATTCTCCTAAAGCTTGAGGAAAGGCTAAAGGGTTGGGACAAAATGGATTCGACAATTGGGCAGAGTTTCTATGCTATGATTTTCCCTCTTTTGAATAGTACCCCTACCCCTTCTTTTATAGGCTAGAAGAAGCTAGGGTTTTCGACGAACTCTTGGCCATGCATGGCTGGGAGTTCTAGTTAACTGACCCAAAGCTTTTCGTCCCGGTGGAAACTTTCCTGATTTTTTGCTTTGTTAGGTAAACACGGGCTGTAGTGGGCCAACCAGCGTTCCAACGCGTGCAGCAGAAGGCCTGCCAGTGTTCCAATGCGCCCAGTGATAGGTTAGGGCGCAGGTTACTTGATTTAGGAGGTTTTTGAAGAGTTTGTTCAGCATGGCTTTGGCAAGGAAGGGCAACGACTTGACCTGATGCCAAGTAAGCATGGATAGTGCAATTTAGGGTTATAACACATGGCGGGCCATCGTGTGACGAGCAGCAGCGGTTGCGGCGATGACGAGCGGACGACTGCCACCAGGGCAGGAGGGGCCTGTAGGGGGTGGGCCACCAACTCCTGGGGTAGGTGTTGGTGGGCCGTCATCGCCTGAGGGAGGGGCAGGTGGTGGTGCTTTAGAGGCACCGTGAGTGGTGGTTTGATGTACATATGTATTTTTGTGTATATAGGCCAGTGAGCCCATTTTGTACCGAGGTGTTGTATTGGTCTGCGGATACATGTATTTTTTGTATGTAAACATTCAGATGACCCTGTAGACCTATATATATAGACATGAGTATACTTTTGGAGATCTATGTGGTGTTTACATGTTTTTGGTTAATGGTTTGATGATGTGTATTCTATATATATGTTGTGACAGGATTTGTGATATGTTTATGTATGTGTAGAGGTAGCTTGATGTGATATATGTTAGTCTAACACAATATTAGCTAGGTTATATGTCATTTGATTCAATTGTCTTGGAATATGTGTAAATGTAATGGAATCAAAATGTCGACATAAAAGCCTAACCTGCAGGTATTTGCAAAAGAGACAAGGATCACGGATGTGGTACACATTGTTGAGCTGGAGAATGACTAGTTGAGAGTCGAGGAAGACGCTAAGGTGATGAATATGATGATGTTGGGCATCGGCTAGGGGCCAATGACAGCAGTGTATTCAGCTTGGTTGTTGGTTGTTGACCCCAAACATATGCCGCTGGAATGGAGCATTTCATGTGAGGGGGTGTAGAGAGCCCAAAAAGCCGAAGCGAGATTTTCTGTCCAATGGTTGGTGTCGTCGGCGTAACCGATGTGGTAGGCTGGTGAAGGAAGCATCTGGCAATAGCACAAAGGATAGTTTAGATGAGAGGGGAGGAGAAAAAGATTACAAATTCTAGAAAAAGAAATAACCTAAAGTAGAATGACTGCTTTTAAGCATAAAAATTCTTGAGATACAACCCATTGACGGGTTCCTTGAGAGAGAGGCCTTCGGGAGAGGCCAAGATGTATGCGCCTTTGGTGAGGCAATGTTGGATAATGTAAGGGCCATGCCAAAGAGATTCAAATTTGCCGTGGCCAAAGGTATCATGAGTGATATCATAAGCCAGGACGAGGTTGCCTTCGCGGAATGATCGAAGGTTGACATGGCGATCAAAGGTAGCCTTGGATCATTTTTTAGCTGCCGCGTTGTTCTATAAGGAAGATCGATGATATTCATCCAGAGACTCCAAGTTCAGCAAGCGCTGCTCCATTGGAGCAGTGTCAGGTAATAGCTCAATTACGGTGCGTAAGGTGGGAATTTCACACTCGATGGGAAGAGTTTCCTTGACCCCATGGATTAAATGGAATGGTGTGAAACCGGTAGCGGTCTTCACAGTCATTCGATAAGCCCATAGCGCAAAAAATAACATATGATGCCAATTGGTTTTATGTTTATTAATCGTGCGCTGTAACATGGTTTTGAGGACTTTGTTAACTGCCTCAACCTGTCCATTAGACTGAGGGTAATATGGTGAAGCAAACTCGTGAGATAAGCCTAACCAAGATGAGAGTTCGAAAAAAATCTCATTCTTGAAGTGTTTCCCATGGTCGGAAACAAGTTGGAGGGGTACGCCAAAGCGGGATATGACGTGGTTAAAGAAAAAACACGTTGCAGTGTCAGCGGTGTTGTTGAAAGTGGGCATAGCTTCGGCCCATTTGGTGAAGTAATCAATGGAAACAACGAAGTATTTGTGGCCATTTCTGGAGGGGGGATTACAATTCATAAAGTTGATGCCCCATTTACAAAAAGGGCCAGTAGTTATGACAGGGTGAAGAAGAGTTGGGGGAGCTTGGGCTTTGTTGGCGTAGAGCTGACATTGCTCACATCATTTCATGGCATGAATGCAATCATGAAACAAGGTAGGCCAAAAGTAACCAGCTCGGGTAATATTTTGAGCGGTGGATATACCCAAAATATGGCCCCCACATGCGCCGTTGTGGCAGTCGTTTAAGACTCTGTCGGCCTCGTCAATAGTCAGGCATCAATGAAGAATGGTGTTGACACCTCGTCAGTATAGGATGTCTCCAATGAGAAGGTAGCAGAGGGCCTGATGGATATTACGTCGACGATCATCTCGTTAAAGGTGGTTACCGAACTTTCGAGTTTAGAGGTAGACGAGAAGGTCGTCGTACCAAGGATTATCCGAAGTGATGTAAAAGAGATGTTCGTCGGGAAAGTCGATGTTGACGGGGACACTGGTAGTGTCAGAGGCGAGGGTCGTGACAAGTTCGGTGAGAACAAGGGCCTTCTTACTCTTAGGTGTGGAGAACTTGAGGTCGTATTCTTGAAGGATAACGATCCATCGAGCAAATTTGTCATTAACTTTCCGACGGCTGAGCAAGTACTGCATAGGGTTGGAATCTGCGACGACCTGTGTAGTGCGAAGCAAAATGTAATGGCGCAGTTTCTGGACTGTGAGGACAACTTCAAGAGCAAGTTTTTTTTCGTGTTTATACTTCAAGGGTGGCCATGAGAGGTTTTTACTAACGTAATAAATGACGTTTTCACGATTTTCATCTCCGAGCTGGACAAGGATGCCAGCTACTGATACAGCTGATGCTGATACGTAGAGGATATAGTCGTGATTATAGTTAGGTGCACTAATTAAAGCTTCATTTGAAAGCGTTGTTTTAAGATCATCAAATGACTATTGGACGTGGTCGTCCCAATGAAATGGGATGTTGTGACGTAGTAAGCGAAGGAAATCGTGTGCGCGTATGGTGTAATCGGGGACAAAGCATCTAATAAAGTTAGCTTTGCATTGAAGACTTTGAAGTTGTCATAAAGTCCAGGGAGGTGGAATTTCGGTGATAGCTTGGAATTTGAGGGGGTCCACGGTAATACCTCTTTGGGAAACAATAAAACTGAGGAGGCGTCCTACGGTGACACAGAACACACACTTGAGAGGATTCAAGCGGATGTTATACTGACGACATCGTTGAAAGATGATTCGTAAATCATCGAGATGTTGGGTGCATTTCTTGGATCGAGTTGTGAGGCCATCCAAGTAGGTGAGGATGATATTAGCCAGATCATGAAATATTTATGTCATCGCCCACTGGAAGGTTCCACCGGCATTTTTTAAGCTGAAAGGTATGACACGATATGCAAAAGTACCCCATGGGGTAGTGAATGCAGTTTTATACTGATCGACTGGGTGGATTTGAATTTGGTTATAGCCAGAGAATCCATCCATAAAGGAGAGAGCCTCGTGGACGGCTCAGTCATCGATAATTTGATTGATGAAAGGCGTTGGAAAGTTTTCTTTGGGACATGCGTTATTAAGATCACGAAAGTCTGTGAAAACGCGGATAGTGCCCTATTTTGTAAATAAACCCGGCAGCATGTAATTTGTCAATTTCGGCTTTGATAGCCGCGGCTTTGGATGGGTGTAGTAGTCGTTGTTTTTGGAAAAATGGTGTGATGTCGGGCCAGGTGTCGATGCGATGTTCGACAATAGAGGAATCGAGTCCAGGAATTTCCGTGTATGACCAGGAAAAAATATCCCTATATTCCTGGAAGAGGGATTTATATGCGTCGATTTCCTGAGTGCAAGCAGCTCCAATGATGATTTCTTCGATGATGCCATTTTTAATGGAAATGTCGATTTTGATGGTGGGGGAAATGTTGGCCATATTACCTTCTTCAAAAGCATCAGGGGCAGGAATGGAATTGTTGAACCAATCGATAGGCCCTGACGGGATAAAATCTTTGGTTTCGATTGTGTAAATGGGGTTTTGGTTAAGAGGCATGGGGGCTTCCTGTGGAGAGAAGAGTGCGCGGTGATGTGGCGCATCCCAGGGAGAGTCTGGGTGGTTTATCTCTTCCAGCATTTCCTCATCGCATTGGAAATGCCGGGAATACAAGGGGTCATGAGGAGTGACATCGATGACAGTGTGGTTGCCCCCTGATGAAGAAGCAGGGGGAACAATGCTAGGAGATGGTGAGGGTTCACTCGACATAAACCATATATTGAAGTACTGAGGGGTACCCGTGGTGGTTGGGTGGAGAGTGTCCGTAGGGAAATGAGTAGGATATTTGGGAGGGTTAGGAGGTAAATCCTCAGATACGTCATCTAAGAACCAAGGAGGTGTTGGGAGTGCCTCGAGCTCGGGAGAAATGACATGAAGATCCTCTAGTGATGCGGTAATGTCCATTATCGCCTCTGTGGGTCGGTGAAGCAGGGCCAATTGACATTTCTTGTATTCAAGGATCATAGGAAACTGGTATGTAAAATGAGCTAATGAAACGCAGAGAGAGAAAGGGCGTCTCATACGTTCATTGACTGAAGTGGTGACATAACGAATGTCAGTGATATTTTTTGAGGAGGACGTAGCAGGGATGGGGTTGTTCTGAAAGTTCTGGCACACTGCGGCTAATGTTTACTGAAAGCATGGTAGTGCTGGGCAATGATGGGTGTAATGGCCATACTTTGAACAGATAGCACAAGCGTACTTGGTCCTCAACCCTTTACTACTGGAAGGGTGGGTGGTAGTGGTGGGACTTGCAGTAGTGGTGGGTGTTGTGGGAGTTTGATTGAGGGGGATCAAATTCCGTAATTCAGGTAGTGATGGACAGTTGTTGGTGTGGTGGCCCTCTTTCTCACATAGTGCGCAAGGTGGTGGGATGTGTGGAGGATGTGGAGATGTGGGCTCCTTCTTCTTTTTATTTCCCCCAGCTGTAACAGGGGGATTAGTGAGTGGGGCAGTGGTGGGGGTAAGGATGGGAATCTTCATGGGGATTCCTTCCTATGGGGGAACGGATGGTCGAGGGACCATCTCAGGTGGGTGTAAATACCACACTGGGGTTTCTAGCACCATATTAGGTAGTGTGAGCGTTTTGGCTACCTGAAAAGATTCTATACCGGGTGGAGGGTAGAAGAAGGGAATTTGAGTGAGGGGTTGGGGAATTGTCTCCCAAACTGGACTATGTCCTTGGGGAGAGGTGGAATCGTGGACTGATGGGGTCGACGAGTGTCCATGGGGGTTTTGAGGATGGGTTTTTGTGATGACTGGGACGTCAGATATGACAGAAGTCTCTGTAGGAGGAAGGGTATCCTCTGTGTGAGTTTCGTTAGATGATATGATGCATACTTGATTAGTAGGATGAAGGAGTGGTGGTGCTCCATGGTATGTCCCTAACAAGGATGGATCTTTAAAAATCCCAGGACCCATCTCGACAAGTGGATATGCATCTTGGTTTGTGTGGATGAGAGGAAGAATGTTATCGAGGTTGGCAGATGGGTTAGGCTCATAATGTGAGACTTGGTCAATGGTCACGATCTTCCCATTGTGGGGGAACATCGTTGTCCGAAATACAGAATATGCCACTGCCTTCATAGCATACATGTAGCTACGACCGAACAGGATATTATAATCGAGCGGGGCGTCAATAAATTCGATATCGATGAGAATAGTCTTTCCCCCGAGCTCAACAGGGACATTTTGGAAGAGCCCTTCAGGAGAGGATGGTCGTCCGTCATAAGCTCGTAATGTGATGGCAGAGGGTATTAGTTTTGGGGAACCAAGTTTCTACCATACTGTTTTGGACATGATGCACATAGATGCACCTTCATCGATGAACTGTGATGTTTTGTATTTTCACTAGTATTTGAAAAGCGATCAACGCGGGAAGACGAGGTTCTCCGCTATCAAGATCAAAGGTGATGAGTCGGGTATTTGCAGGGTCGACTACCCCCAAGGAAGAAAGTAGTGATTTCCACTGAGTAGGACAAGTCTGGAGGACTTCCAAGACTGACATGGCAGTTGGGGATTGTGCTAAGTCGTCTACCAAACTATAGTTATGAGCTTCCCTAGCCTGTGGGTTGTGGACATTCCTACGCAATGGGATGCGAGGGATGCAAAGAGGTGTTTCGGTGGAAGGGTGAGGGATCACCAACAGGGGTCCCAACAGTGGAGGGTTTGTTTCTGGAGGGATGGAAGGAGACTCAACGGGTGTATGATACTGACGAATACGCATTTGCAGAAGGATTTATTCCTCACTGGTGAGGGGAATTGTATGCTCTGTTGGGTTGTTGGGGTTGAGGTATTGTCCTACCTGAGGTGGGGGGTGTTGTGTGTCCTGTTGGGTGTTTATCACACCTTGATGTGAAATAGGATTTTGTAGCATGGCGGGAGGGGGTTGTTGCGCATATTGTTGTGGTGCCTGCTGAGGGGAAGGTTGTGCAGGAGAATGGGGAAGACTACCAGAGTCTTTCAACCGTTTGAAATCGGCGATCTGGGGGAAATGATGAGTGTAATGGCTGAATCCACCACAAAGGGCACAAGGGAAGATAGTTTTAACATTATTTCACCCTTGCCATTTATTATTATTATTTCCCCCTTGGGGGTTTTGGTTCCCTTGGTTCTGTTTTCCCCCGGTTGGTTGGTGTTGTGGGGGTTGATTCCCACCGTGACCTGGGTTGTTGTTATTCTTGTTCTTTCCTTTCTTCTTGGAATTGTTCGATGGATGATTTGGGTTGGCTGTATTCAACTGCTCAAAACTTTGGTATTGTTGAGCAGAAGAGGGTTGAACAAAATTTACCCCCGCATGAGGATGTGGGGGAGTTATGGGTTGTGGAGGACCAGGAAATGGGAAGTATGGATTTTGTGGTTGTACCGATCCATAAGGTACATAGGAAGGTGTAGTTCTTTCACTAGTACTATAAGCTGATGTTGAGGGAGTACCACTATTTGTGGGAATAGGTGGATGTATGGGAGGTGCCGGTGGTGGTCCACTGATGGGTGGAGGTATAGAAATAGGGTATGGCTGTTGATAAGGGGGTGGGGGGTAATAAGGAGTGCCCCAGTATGTTGGCGGGTATTGAGGTGTTCCATACATCGGTGGTAGTTGGGGTTGTGGACTGTTATCCCCGATATCTAGGGATAACTAGAAGATCATGTCTCGAGGCCCACATGGTCCTAGACATGGAGTACCGAGAGCAGGAGTGACTTGAGCATGGCCCTGGAGGGCCCATCTTTCTTCTTCTCAGCCAGCTTTGTCCTGTCAGCAGTAGCAGCCTCCATCACTACCGGCCTGGACTTGCATCGGAGAGGACTCTTGCTCCATGAGGTAATTGGTCCGAGGTATCATGGTATGTGTCATATTTTATCATTATAACCTTCTTATGTATGCATTAGGTTTCTTTCATTTTGGATGACTACTTGGATCTTACACTAATCCACTTGACCATTGTTGGGGTGATTGATGGGGCAAATTAGCAAGCCGATATTCATGGGTTTTGGTTAGCCACCAAGGGGGGTTTGCAGAGCCATCGTCCGCTCCCACCATCTCATCACTTTTTCATCTTATATCTCGCTCATCCATTCCATTCCCTTAGTCTGGCCATTAGGATGACCTTCCAGGGTACATCTTGTCTTGTGGGAAGAAGGGGCTAAAGGCCCAGGGGGTAAAAGTATCTGGTAAAAGATAAAAGCCATACGAAAAGAAAACCTAGAGATGCTTCACCCAGGGGATTCCCGAGAAGGCAATAAAAAGCCTCTCGATAAGAAACTAAGGGACCCTAAGAAAATAATTAAATAAATAAATGCAAGACCTAACCAAGAGGATGGGAGGTCTCATCACAAGCTGGCCCATTATGTTCATAGGTATTTAGCAGTATGACATTGCCACTATCTGGTCACCAAACCAGGGCAGTGACCTTTGGTTTCATGGCCAAACGAAAGGGGGTCTCATCACGAGCCAGCCTTCTCATTTCTGCGAAGATACCAGTGGGTAACGCTGTCAGCTCTGGCCACCAAGCCAAGGCAGTGTCCTTTTTGTCAGAGCTTGTAGTAAAAAATCAATAAAAGAAAGATAAGGCAATAAGGGATTGGAAAAAATGCATCCATGACAGGTACAACTCGCCTCCTACAAAGGCACCCACAGACAACACCAGCCCTTGGTCTGACTATGACTAGACATCCCTAAAACCATATCATCTCATTACACATGGCTTGAATGACCCTTTGACAAAACTTTCCATTTCCTGTGGGTATTAGCCCAATAGGTGGTCCTGTTGGTTTCCTTAGCCTTGTATAGTAGATCTGTGTAATGTCTTTGAGCTCTTAGATGATTTGTTAGGGATTTCATGCATATGTTTGATAAATTTAATGATGAGATATGATTTACATTGCTATGATGTCTAGTACTGATGAGCCCATGAAGGGCATAGTCTTTGATGTGCAGGACCATGCCCGGAGGACAGGTACTAAAGGATCGGTTCACATGGGGAGATGATTAGCTCGGACCTCCATGGGGCTCAAGATCCCGTTAGATGGTTGCTGGGATGGCAGAGGCAGGACAGAGTTGTGGAGAGCCCTTGCACAAAGAAGAAGAAGGACACCCTCATCAGGACGTCTTTGGCAGAGTTTTGACCCATGGGGATCAGCCCCTTGCAGATGGGACGATGGTCTTGGTGATCAGGACGCCACCCAGGGCAAGCTGGACGATGTCTGGAGCATGTGGAAATGTGCTAGGCTTGTTTGGCACGTGTGATAGGTTGCAGGAGCCCCATAGGGGCCAACGTTTTGCTCCTTGGATGTTGATCATGCCCAAAAAGGGCCAACGTCTCCCCTATAGGGGGCTGACGTCTCCATTTTCTGCTCATTTTTGACATTTTTGGCTTTTAAAGTGACAAATGATTAAATATTGTAATGTCAGCCTTGTCGGCTGTTTTGATGACCTATTTTGTTAATTAAAGGTCATGAGAATCATATATATTGAGGACGTTTTACCCTCATTGAAAACATAACACAACTTGCTCTCTTGTGAGAGTGACATTTTTAGCTCTTGTCTTGGTTTTTCTTCTCTTTTGGAGTGAGGCGCAACCTCTTGGAGGACTATCTTTTGTCATATGGTGCTATTTATCATTGGAAGGTTTACAACTAGGGTATGATTATGCTTCTTCATGAATTTGTAAGTTTTTTCTCATCAAAACTTCTTGAATGAATGGTTGTTGATTAAATACCTTGCATGCATAGTTACTTTTTTATTATTTGCTTAATATTTGAAACCCTAGGGAGCCAACACACAAGTAGGTTGTGGCTTCATGTCCCCATGGTAAAAGCTTATAGCCATTTGATTAGAGAAGGTTTAGCCTAGCCATAGCTACACTAGATTTTCTCTTTTCTTGAGTTAGATTTGAACACAAATTGAAGAAAGAAGGCGTCCTAGGCCTAATTTGTTTTACACCTAGGGTTTGTTTCTAGGGTTTTGAAAAGCCTTGTCTTCTAAACAACACTTTTCAGCCATAGGTTTGTGTTTATAAGCTAGCCATTTTTCCAAAGGAGTCTTAAGGAAAGAAGAGGAAGCATTAGGCCTAGCCTTAGCTACACCTAAGTAAGCCTTCCCTTCTTAGGGTTTTGGTTTGGTGGCCTTGCCATAGCAACACCATCAAACCCTAAACCCTCTTGTTCTTAAGTTTAAGTTTTCCAAGCCATTAGTTTCACTCCAATTGACTCCATTAACCCAAGGGCACTAGTCTAGAAATACCTTTGATCTTGTTTGTGCTTAAACTCTCTTTCAAAACTCTTTTATTTGAAACCCTAACTAACCTAGCATCTAACCCTAGCATCTATAACTAACCCTAATGCTGATGACGTCTTGCCTATTTTAGACTTGTGTTTGGATAGAAAGTTGTGGTTGAGTCATCTTATTATAGCCATAGAGGTTTCATGAATTTTCATTGGTTGAATTAGCTAAAACGTCCACTTCTTGGCTAGCTAACCCTAACCCTGAATGCAACAATAATATAGGTGATGTCACACCTTTTGATCTCTTGTTTTGCTTGCAACGTTGTGACATTTGTCATCTTATTTGATAGGTTTTGAGCCATTGACTACATCTATAAGCTTGTTTAATAAAATGTTTTGCTCTTTGCCTCTCAAAATAACTCAATTCTAGAGCTGACGTCACCCTATTTTCTGCATAGTGACGCAACAACATTATATATATTGAGCAGATTTATAGTGCATTGTGACATAATATTGGGATTGATTGTATACATTGAATGCCTTTATCTCTTTGTATTTATTGAAGAAGTGATACAAATCCATTTGTATTTTATTAGTAATCATTGACTTCGTCAATAATTACATTTGGTCATTGCTCATATATATATATGTTAAAGATAGTCATTGACAATTTGAAGTACTAACCACTGCAACACATTCTATAGTTATTTGTCTTGTCTCGCAAACAGGTGCCATTCAGTGGAAGATCTCCTTTGACTATCTCATTTTTGGCAGTAGTCTGTGAAAGGCAATCTCTTACCTTGATCCATTAAACCTTTAGCCCTTCAGAAAACCAGATTACATAGGGATGTCTCCCTTGGACCAGCCATCCTAAATAGAAAGAGCTCCCCATCGAGGTGACAGTGGGTGGGGAAGCTCCTGTTATGCCAGTTTGAAGCCTTGACTCAAGCTAACCTAAACCCTTCCTACAAACTGTGCGATAACATTTTGGC